>CM032628.1:14891649-14944084 GCA_019097785.1 Fraxinus excelsior
AGCATAATTCCTTCAAGAGTATAATTCCTAACATGGAAACTATAAATAACCAACAAATTAATTTCTGAATTTACATAGAAATCATCAAAAAACTATAAATTTTTTAAACAATCTAATCAAATCATCAAAAAAACTCTTCTTAGAATAGACCCACTGTTTAGAAAGCGAAGAAATTCAAATGGAGCTCATATGCATTCTGGAAATTCCCCAGATGTTGCGGCAGCCAACTTTTTCTATAAATGAAGATGCAAATTATTCACAAAGCTATGTTTAGACAATTATACAGGACTTGATGTCGAACCAGTTTAGTGGGGGTGGCATGACGAGTAGTAGGATTGTGAGGCATTAACTCGTTGAGGAAGGGAGATGGCATAATTGTTGGAGTATATCCCACGCCTGGTTGTAGCACTTCCTCACATATCACAGGCAAAATATTGGAATGTCTTCCTCTGTGTGTTGGATGGTTTGTTGGATCAAACCATCAGTAGTCTGAAGCCAGATAAATGATTTTATCTATATAAAGGAAAACATAAATAACAGGGAAGTTTCCACTTCTCTTAAATTATAATGGAAACCGAATGACAGTGTTACCCAGTTAAATTCTATATATTGTGAGAATAAAACATAAGGATGCAGTTTTGATATTTCACAATAGACAGATAGATAGACGTTAGAACTAAATAACATACAATGGTAAGAATGAAACCCTTTTTTGAGTGCATGAAGATAATGAATTATGTTATTTCTAAGCACAAGAGATGTAATATCAGAAGACAAATATGAACCTTTCAGAATTTACCTATAAGTGGGTATCCAATGAAAGAAAGACGAATGCGGGTTTGGTGTGATCTTCCAGATTAGATCTGAACCTGTTCATATGGGAAATCAAAAGCAAAAGAGAGTTACTATCGCTTTTATGATAAAATAGATTCCTCAAAGAAAACATAACCGCTTCCATATGTAGATTATTGATAAATCTTGGCACTTCATACAAATTGATATAAAGAATTTAGTTTGAATAGCATGAAGACTTTTATGAAGTGAAAAGGAGTTCAATTTGCAAACCATCATCATTCCTGTTTTTATTATCTTCCCATTGAAACTTCCAGAAAGTGACAATTCAATTCTATCGCATCTATGCAAATAAATCAAATACCCTAATGTGTTGCGAGTCATAGATGTATCACGAAATTAACATTAATTTTGTTCTCATTCTCCTATGCAGTAACAACAAATACAAAAATGACTTGCTCAAATATGTATTGCAGTAAATATAAGTAATGACAATTTGCAACCATTGAAGCAAGAGTTCAGCAGAAAAAGTAAATAAATCTGAAGTGTAGAAGTCATCAATTCACCTGTCAATATTTTGACAAGCAACGGTCAATGCAACTGTTTTCACCCATATTTAGCTCAGATTCCTTGTACCTGAATATGCATGAAGTACAATCCCTTTAAGCACCCAAATGAATATAAATGTCATTATTCTGATGAAGAGAGTGTTATAAACTGCCAGATTTCTAGAACTATTCATATTTATGCTTAAATGAGTAATTTCACTAAAATGAGGTTCAGGATGCATACTTGTTCTCAATGCACTTGTTGAAACAGATGTGCACTTGTTGAAACAGATGTGTGTAAGCCTGGATTAAAACAAACCAATCGTCAAATAAATACTGGCGGAACACTTGCACAAAGTTGCAGGCATCAATAATGCATATTGCATAACACAATATAGTTGTAGTCAGCAACTATCAAGCCTTTTAAGTTTTCATCTTTCATCAAGTTAAGATCATAGGACAGAAAGTATTAATTAGTTTCAAGCTGTGAATTAACAATAATATCTGTCCGACCGACTGTCCCACCGTGTGTTCTGTATAAACTGCGAGGAAGAATACCTGTTCTTTCTCATAGGCAGATGAGGAATTGTTAGAAGCCATTGGATCTCAATGGAGTAAAGCAGAGAGAGATAATTGATAACTCTTTTATAAACCCTAAACCCCAATTCAGGAATAAATGCCCTCTTTAACATTGACCATAAATTTGGAATTTTAACAATACCTCAGACAATTTTCCCCAATTTAATTGCAAAGTCAATAGTCAGCATACGGGTTTTCTTTTTTTTTTTCCACCTCTTTTCTGGATATATTGGAGAAGGATGTGAAGGTCTTGCAGTCGGG
This sequence comes from Fraxinus excelsior, assembly GCA_019097785.1. NCBI lineage: Eukaryota > Viridiplantae > Streptophyta > Magnoliopsida > Lamiales > Oleaceae > Fraxinus > Fraxinus excelsior. The sequence goes on from CM032628.1 coordinate 14,893,830, forward strand.
AATCGAGATGAAGAAAGTGATAGGTGTTTGGGTTTCGCATAAGATAGCCAAACGACGTCGTTTTCGTAAAATTGGGGATGCTGAAACGACGTCGTTTTGGTTGACGAAAACACGTGGCAAGAAGAAAAACTGCCTCTTTTAGATGTTTAAGGAGATAGAAGCTGTATGGTAGGAAAACAATCAACATTTATAGTAAGTAAAAGTGAATACAAACCTTTCCTCACAGCAAACCTATAGCAAATAATCAAATTTTTTGATGAAGAATCAAACATTTTAGACATCTAGAACTTACCTAGAGGTGCAATCTGGAGTATAGCGCCATGTTGGTCTCTAATTTTCAACGTCAAGAAGGAAGAGAGATTTGGAAACAGTGTTCTAAAAAGTACGTCGAGGGAGCGGGTAAAACGCTACGCCTTCACATTGAAAATGAAAGTTCAAAATCATCGAATAATTCTTAGTTGTAACAAAATAAAATAAGGGAGAGGTCTATGGTCATTTTTCAATTTATTTTCAATCAATAAGATCTCTCTTTTTTATCCGACTTATTGTGAAATGATGAACCTAACAAATTCGTTAGGTAGAGATTAAAATTCAATTAAAATTGAAATTATGACCGTTATTGGATCTCAGTTATCTAATAAAAGTCAACAATAACGTCTAATTTTTCAATTTTAATCTAATTTTAATCCGATTTTAATCTCTACCAAACGGACCCTAAATAGAAGACATCAACAAAAACAAATTTAAGCACCGACAATTCATGACTTCAATATTAATCTATTACGTATATTCTAAATTAGCTATATTTTATTTTAATTTATATTATAAAAGAGAAGCTTGAGACAAATTTTGTACCAAATTAGTGGAACGTGGCAGTGAAAAACCAAGCCCCCACTTTCAAACATTATTAAAGTGAGATTCATCAAATCCAGACAAACTATTCATGGGTCAAAAACACTTCACCCGAAAGCAACGCCTGTCAATTTCAAAAATCAATAATCACTTATAATTCGTCTCATAGAGTGTCTGCAAAAATGGTTAATTACTTGTTTGTTTTGACTTATGAGTTACTTTTCTGAAAAAAGAAATGTCCTTGTTGAATCAGCGGCAAACAGAAACAGTTGTCAATGGCAGTCAATCCCTTCTTGGCCCTTCTCTCAGTACACAAATCTTGTGTTAATTAATTAATTTGAATAAACTTTTAAGTGAAAATTCAAAATGGCGTCGGCGTGGGAGCATTTCGGGGAGGTTGCAAATGTTGTACAGTTGACCGGGCTAAATGCAGCAGCCCTAGTATCATTGATTGTGAAGGCAGCAAACAGAGCCCGGATGCACAAGCATAATTGCCAACAATTTGCGCTGCATGTGAAAATGATTGGAAATTTGCTGGAGCAGCTTAAGATTTCTGAGCTGAAAAAACACCCAGAAACAAGGGAGCCACTGGAGATGTTTGAGGATGCACTGAGGAGAGCTTATGTGCTTGTAAATAGTTGTCAAGAAAGAAGCTATTTGTATCTGATTGCAATGGGTTGGAATATTGTGTATCAATTCAGGAGATCCCAAGAAGAGATTGATCGGTATTTGAGGATAATTCCCCTCATTGCACTCCTTGATAATGCCAGGGTTAAGGTATTTATATTGATCTATATTTCATTTTAACATTCCTTGTATAAGTAGTTTGTGTAGTCGATCCCAAATTTATTGCGAACAAGACTGTCTTTTGTTGTTGTTGTGCTATTGTATCCATTAGAATAGTTTTGGTCTCTGGTGATTTGTTGATTAGTTTGTTGGGTATTGAGTGATGGATATTCCTGGTTGTTTTGTCAACCTTAAAGTTGAAATATAAAGCAAGTGAATTGGAACGTTAACATTAAGATCCATGACCTCAACATCAAGGTGATATGCAAACCTCAATGGTATATTCAGTTGGACCCTAAAAACTTTAGCCTTTACGTCTTTCAATTCCCGTTTAAATATTTGAAACCCGAGACGTGGCTGAACATTGGAGTGATTCGGTATTGCATTTAGATTATTCAATTTGGATGAATCTGGATGCACAAACCAAAAAATTTAGTGTTATGAATGTTACTCTTGTTTTTGATGTATACATTGTTAAGGGATAGAATCTCATATCGAATAAAGATGAAAACATAGACCAATTTATAAGGATTTGTGCTATTCATCTTAATAAGGTTGATCATTTAAGATGGACCTCCAAATCTTAACATACATTACATGGCTGAACTAAAAACCTAACCGAACATTACATGTTTGTTTTGTATGCTGTATTTGACAGGAATGGGATATATAATTAATGCCATTTTGTAGTCACCGATGCTTAAATAGTGTGTCTCAGTTTTCCTTTTCATTTAGGAAATTTCTTTGTTTGTTAGTGCTTAATGGTGCTTTTAGGTGGGCTTAGAACAACCACAAACTGAGGTTAAGAGAAAAATAAATCTCATTCATCCAACTAAGGCTTGTATGAAAACCTTTTCGATTGACTGATATCTAGTGAATCTTACTCTTTGAGGAAATGAAACTATTGTTTGTGTAAGATTGTCATCTCCGTGGTGTACACTGCTATTACTTAGTAATAGGCTCTTTATTGCTTCTCATCATGTACTTCTCCATTTGATTTGAACATTAAGGATAACATTATATAATTTCTTGGTAGATGTCTATTTATGTTGTTGCTATATTGGTGAAACAAGATGCCTTGCTTTATTGCTGTGATTCTTTTTGACTAATTACAGGAAAGGCTTGAAGAAATTCAGAAAGATCAATGTGAATACACGTATGATGAAGACGACAGAAAAGTGCAAAATGCTATTTTGAACCCACAACCTTCTGAAGATGACACAATAATATTGAAGAAAAGTCTGTCTTGTTCTTATCCAAAATTGCCTTTTGATACAGCACTTCGCAAAGAAAATGAAAAGCTCAAGGTAGAGCTACAACGATCACAAGCTCATTTGGATGTGGCTCAATGCGAAGTAATTCAACGGTTGATTGAAGTTACAGAAAATGCAGCAGATCCCTCATCAGAGAATGCTTCACCAGTTAAAAGTTCCCAGAAATTGGAGTCGGGTAAGGCAAAGAAACATTTTGAGAAGAACCCTGAAAAGGTTCCTCATCGAACTAGCTCAAGGTCCGTTTCTTTCTTGTTCATCTTAATTTAATGTCTAGATTCATTAGATTCTGTTGAAGATTAACTTTAATAAATAAATTTGTTCCCTCCCTAAGAGTTGAAGCTTTTTAATGAGGTGATTCAACTTTGAAGATCAAGTCTCACTACCACTCATTTATAAAAAATGATCCCCCTATACATGAGGGTTGGGGGTGGTTGAAGACTAAATGTAAATAAATAAAAATATGTCACATCGTCGAGTGAGATGGTTTGATTCTTTTTCATTCAGTTAAACTGCTTTTTTCATCTTGGCATTTTTTATTTTGACTTCTAGACTTGAGATTTTATGTTGCTAGTATGAAAGTTTCTTCAATGTCTATATTTATGTTCACAGGAGGGCCACAATTTCCTCGGGACATAAACAGGCATCAACTGTGGAATCAAATTTGCAAGAGGAATGGCATGCAGATCTACTCGGCTGTTTCGCTGAACCTTACTTGTGTACGTTCTCTTTGCTAACAGATTTGCTTATTTAGTTCTATTGATGTCATTTTGTTGTGAGATTAAAGTGTAGCAACACGAAAATAAAGAGGAATATAGAATTTATATAACTATTTTGCCTTAAAATTACATAGAGAAAGACCTTATTAATACGGTTATCAATGACTATAAAAGGAAAAAAACTATACTGATTACAGCACGCACTATTATAAAAGTAATCATGTATTGTTGACTAAACTCCTGCATAAGGCAAAAAAAAAAAATTATAGATTCCTAGAATCTGAAAATATACTACACTAACTGTAATGAAATGGGAAGATAGTAGGAGGGAGATAGAAGAAAGGAGAAGAATTAAACAGACGGAAGCACAGTATAAGAGAGAAAATATCTTTATTTCATTATCAAAGTTGTATGAATTACGTTCCATAAACTCCCTGTAAATAGGGTTTATACTAGTTTTAATTGAAGCAAGAAAATAACATATTTTTTTTTTTTGAAATCGAACCCTAAATAAGCATCATAATTAAAAACTAAATTAAGCCGACCCTTGTTTCCCAATCATTATCTAAAACTCATTTTCAACCACACATTTTATGGGACCCACAACTTTTATCAACTTTTCAATCGTACATTTCATCAACTTTTATTAAAATCTACTAAAAATTTCATTTTTATTTAAACCAAACAGGGGCGAAATAATATCTTTTCCAATATTCCCTCACCTTCTATTAGCTCTTGTGCCAAGTCTCGCTTTAGAAAATTAATTTAACTATATTGAGAATGCTCTTTTTATGCATTTCCAGTTTCACTTTATTAAATCCCATTCCAACACTCATTTAAGAAGTTATTTAAGCTGAAACTGTTTTGGAACTCTCTAATAAATCTCACGAGAAGATGGACGTCAAGAAGCAATTTCTTTGTGCTATTACCACCCCCACCCAATTTTTTTTTTTTTTTTTTTTGTGTGTGTGTGTGATAATACCCATTAAAACTCTTCTCTTAAAGCAAATTCCTACAAGAAGAATTCGGGATTGGGTTCTCCATTTACCATTTAAGTAATATGAAGGCTGACATTTTTAAGATAGAGTGGACTTCGAATATTTAATTTCTATTCAATTTTCATATAGAAGCGAATCCATCTTTATGTGACCGTAAATCATGGCATTGTAATCATCTAAGTACAGATCACCTCGAAACTTGCATTTGTAGGTGTGAAGACCTTCCTTTGTCCTTGTAATGCATTTTCTAAAATCTCATCAGTTGCAACTGGAAAGCAAATGTGTAAGTATTCCTATATATTTTATTTTGATTAGTTTTTCTTAATGCATTTCCTTGCTAGCTGTAATTTTAAAGAGAAAAGTAATACATAATGTTCACTTAATTCCACAGCTTCAGCAGAAGCTTGTAATGAAATAATGGCATATTCCCTGATACTAGCGTGTTGTTGCTATACTTGCTGTGTCAGAATAAAGCTCCGCAGGATATTTAACATCAAGGTATTTTACTCTTATGCTTGTTACCCGGGTTTCTTGCTAATACTCAAGTAATGGCAAATTACACGCTTAGCTGACGAAAAACTCAGGAACAGTATTATTACTAACTATAGTGACATGTTTGTCTGTTGGACTTGTACTAAAGTATGTTTGGTAGGGAAAAAGCTAAAACTGTGTTTGTTAATCATTATGCATTCCAATCCTGTCTAGAGTAGTATACCAAACATTCACTTAATGGATCGTGAGGTGCATCCAGATTGATTTTGGTTCATGAGTTATGGACTTACGGAAGTAGGGACCAATATATATATGTATTTATTTCTCATGAAAAAGATAAAGTAGCAACTGCTTAAAACTATCTTGATCTATATAACCCTGGAACTGACTTGGCACCTGATGTTACTTCCTCAACCCATATCCCGAAGTGGAAACACCAGCATTAACTTACTCACAATTTGCAGAATAGCACTCTGATAAGTGGTTTCATAACATTCAAAATCTTGAAATATAGTTGTATGTTACTTCCTCAACCCATATCCCAAAGTGGAAACACCAGCATTAACTTACTCACAATTTGCAGAATAGCACTCTGACAAGTGGTTTCATAATATTCAAAATCTTGAAATATAGTTGGTGATGTTCAGCTATCTATGTGATTCCTATATCAATTTATTGGCAAGATTTGGACATCAAATTTAGTCTGTCTGTCACACTTATCGTATTCACACTGTTTTTTAGTTATCAAAGTCCATGCTTACCAACATTACTTTAGCACATATATTTTGGTGTACTTGAAATTATGCATTTCTTCTGTTTTTCCATGAGCCTACCTATATTTTTTTTTTCTTCTTTTGGGTGGGGGTGGGGTTGGAATGGGATGGGATGGGAGTACATAAGATCACATATCATTTCTTCTGAAGTTCGAGATGTCAAGCGGAAGAACATTAGGAGGCCAACTTGTTTGGACCAGTGCTTTTGTGGATTTTAATTCATTTTTAACAATTCTTCATGAATCTTAAATTAGATTTTCGAATCCCACCACATACTCATTGCATTTTCATTGTTAAGCTTTTCCAACTGCTTTGCATTAATTAGAGAAAACAAATTACATTTCAAACTGCTGCATTCTTTCTTATTTTCCAGGGTGGCCTATTCGACGATTTCTTGTCACATTTCATGTGTTGCTGCTGTGCGCTAGTTCAAGAATTGCGTGAAGTTGAGATTCGTGGAGCCTACGGTATGATTTACATTCCAAAACATTCAACATTATAAGCAAAAAGGAGAATCAGACTATTTGTCCACAACCTATACGAAGTTGGGTTTTGCTTCCAACGGTGAAAAGGGCTCAAATCTTTATAAATCATTACGTGATCCTTGTATATCCAACTATACGAAGTTGGGTTTTGCTTCCTAACTTGGACTGATGCCCATAAATTTGAGGTGAGGGGTGTGTAAATTGCGCTATGTTACAATTTCATGAAAATTTGGACGATTTTTGACATTGAAAACTGATTGTACTACTATAATGAAAGGTAAAGTTGAGAACCAACTTGCTACTTCAACAATAGTTGGTCCCCATGGTGTGTTTTTCCCTTAGCAAAACACTGTCCAAGCATGAATCGTCCTTTGATTTGTTATGCAAATGATAATTCATATCTAAATTTCTCTCTACAGGACCACAGAACACGAGAACCTGTGCTCCACCTTGTCAACACATGGAGTCGTAATCAGATTCTGAACTTGATGCTCACTGTTTATATACTAGTTCCTTAGTACTGATTGCCAGCCTTATATTGTATAGACTAAACTTGACCTCTGTAGATTAAGCTGGTGGTCAGAAAATGTACAGAAATTACTTGGACTCTTTTATGTTACATGATTTGCATTCAGTTTGAGTATTCTTATTTTCTACAAAAAAACTTGTCCTTGGAGAAATTTACGAGGATAAACTTCGTTCCACTCTGCAATAGAATATGCTACTCACACTGACCTTCGGCGCCTTCCAATGAAACTGTGCATTTGCACAAAATTGTCAGCATGTGTATAGCACGTGCAATATTTGTTTTGGAGAGTTGTGATTAAAACTTAAAAGGAATTAAATTGAGAAGTCTATTTTACTTAAACTCGACTTTTTATTCTGGTTTTGCGTGGGAGGAGATTAGTTGGTCTTTTTTGAACTTCTGTTTTGGCTGATTATATGGGTGATTTTAGCATCATGGCTGAGTTAAACAGCTATAAAAGAATAAACAAGTGTTCTTAATATTATTCTTAAGGTCCTTTGTCACTTGCCATTTTTGAAGGATCAAACTGCTTATACATTTGCAATATTGCTAGGTGTAAATCAATTGTGGTTAAAATGGTAAATCAATATGATGAGCTAAAACAATTTAATGATTGAAATGAGACTGATCAATGCTGTGAGACAACTACTTGTGGTCTTCTTAACAAACAGATCCAGGTTATACAACTTGTGTAGCGCCTCGAGTTCCGTTAATCCGGATTGCCACGTCATTCTTCTTTTGCCCTAATTTTTAATAATCAAATTTGCGGAAATAACCTAATTTAAAAATCACATCACATTTATAATGGTAATTATCATCGGCAACAAACACATTTAAATAACTTGGAATAATTGTTTTAAAATTTAAATCTCAAGTTTTTGGAATAAACGAAATTACAAAGTACGTTAATAGTTTTTCAAATGCGAAAATTTCGAAAGTAAATAACTACAACTTTCAATTTATGCCATCACTGCCCATCACATTCGACCATCTCCGAAGTCTGCAAATATTGTTAAAATAACGGAATGAGTATTTCAAAGAAATACTCAGTAGACTCATTGCCGATAATTAATTTACAGAATAATTGAACACATGCTTATGCAATATATAACGTGACATCATCATAATCATCTTTGGCTCATTTTCTTAAAAATCATATGCTCTTTGAAGTCATAGAGTGTGGGTAGTTTCGTCTCGTGCATTTAAGTACATAAGTTATGCATAACATTATCATCTTATCTCATAAGAGATTCTTGTCTTTCTCATGCATTAAAGCATATAAGTTATGGCAAGCATAACAACATCATATATCTCATATGACATATTCTCATCTCATGCATTAAAGCATATAAGTTATGGCAAGCATAACAACATCATATATCTCATATGACATATTCTCATCTCATGCATTAAAGCATATAAATCACGTAAATTCACATAAAATATGTAATTATAATTTAAATTAATTAATGGAGGTGAGTCTACCTCAATAATCTCGAGTTACGTGCAAAAGTGAAGTGAAAAGTGATCTCAAGCTCTTAATCGTCCGTACGTTTCGTCTAGCCAAAATAGAAAATAAGTTTTGAATTAGTATTTCGAAACTTTAAAGTTTTAACGTGATAAAATAAAGTTTAAGGACTTAATTGAAAATTATTGAAATTGAAATAAATAGCTTAAAATGATAAAATGAAGTTTAGGGGCTCAATTGAAAATTTATTAAATCTGAAAATAAAAGTTTAATGGCTGAAATAGTAATTTTTAAAAGTTAGGGACTAAACTGTAAATCTTATTGATGTTCTGGCATCAATGGTGAAATCACATTGGAAAGGATTAAGAGAGGGAGGGACTTACCAAAATGGATGCTGTGTGAGAGTGAGGAGAGGGAGAATGAGGGTGTATGAATAGTAGAAAATTAGGGCACAAACTTCTAGGTGGGTAATTGGGCGAAGCAGTTGGGCTTTAGGGCAATTCTAGTTTGGGCCTAAGGTAATTGGGCTAAAATGATTAATTCCGATTTTGGACTTATTTAATTGAACTTAAATGGATTTGGCTAAAATAAATAATTTCGATGTTGGACTTATTTTAATTGGACTTTAAATAATTGGGCTTCAAATAATCATAAGATATATATTTTACTTATATTTACTAAAATTCAGATTTAAACAAAATAATAAGGAATCGATAATTTAAAATTATTCGAAAATGAATTCGATTCGAAATAATTTAAATTCGTTTATAACAGCTAGACGAACGCGTTTTCACTTTAACGTTAGAGTTTAAAGTTTAGCGACATGTTTTTCGAGGAAATAATTTTATTTTATTTAAAAATTCTCGATCGCTACAACTTGGTTTTTGATGGCTTAGAATTTGGCAAAATTTGCAAGTCGATAAAACTCGATGGGCGAATTTTCCACCAACAAGAACAAAATACAGGTGCACAATCTGTGCATGTGCATTGAGTAATGTATACCACGTAGATCACTTGTTAATGATTTAGCTTTGGTTTCTAATTATCACTAACAAGCTTCAACTCACCCAAATTTTTGGCATAATACTGAAGGTAGCCTAGAGTTTCTCTCTCTCTCTCTCTCTCTCTCTCTCAAGTTCATTAACTTTTTTTAATACGACTTTATTGACCTCTTGATTTTAAGACTTTCCTCAAATAACTATCGATAAGACTCATGAATATCGGTTTCATTCTCAGAATTCTCACTATGTTCATCATTCTTTACCGTTTCATTTTTCTTAACAAATTCAATCTTAGTTATAGACGTGAAAGCTATAAAGTTTTGTTCATCCTCATCGCCAGAAGTATCACTTTAAACACTTGAATCTGATTCATTATCACTCAAAGTCATTGCTAATGGTATACCTTTTCCTTTATTCAATTTTTTTTTTTCAAATTATGACATTCATTCCTATAGTAACCAAAACTCTGACACTCATGGCATCTAATTGACTAGATTTTCTTACAAGAAGTCCTAGAGTTATTTTTCTCTCGCTTATCTTTTGAGAATTTACTATGGATATCATTTTTCCTATCGTGAGGTTTTCTCCTATTCCTCATCATCTTCTGGAATATTTTCACGAAATAAGCTATTTCGTTGTCCCTAAGGGGTCTCAGCGTTGGTAGACCCATTCTCTTATTCTCTAATGGTTTTCATGGCTATGGATTTAAGCTTCTTTGGTTGAGAAATGGTGAGTTCATAGGTTTAGAGAGATCTCATGAGTTCTTCTATCTTAAGTTCATCTAAGTCCTTACTTTTTTCAATAACAATGATCTTATGTCTAAACCTTTCAAGTAGAGAGCTAAGGACTTTTCGAACTATCTTAGACTCATGGATCTTCTCACTTAGGTTGAAACTCAAGTTTACAATATCATTAAGCTTCGCATAGAGTTCATCATCCTTCATTCTAATTTCTTCAAACCTAGAGATTAACATTTGCAATTTGGACTTTTTCACAGTTTTGGTACCCTCGTGTGTGGTCTCTAAGATATCCAAAACCTCTTTAACAGTTTCATATATCGACATTCTTCTAAACTCTTCAACAAACACATCCATAAATAGAGCATGGAACCTTTTACTATTCCAATTACAATCGACAACTTGATCTTTGGTCCAAAGAGAAATATCACCGGGTTTAACAACACTAGAAACAGTAGATGAAGGTGTAGTCCAACTGTTTAGAACACTGATCCAAATACGCTTATCCAACGCTTTAATGAATGCTATCATTCGAACTTTTTAGTACGTATATTTTCTTCCGTAAAAAAATAGAGGCACGGATAAAGACTGACTCATCTAGATTAATTTAAGGGCCAGGAATCGAAATGTGGCTGTGATACCAATTGAAATTATGGGGCTCTACCCAAATTACACCTAGATGGGGGTGGATATGTGTTTATGCGGAATTAAAACTTAATAATTAATTAGCAACATGTCACTATTAATTATCTCTAGATGGTTAATCAATCAGTCCAATTATCTTAAGTTGAATTGCCATAGTTATATGGAAAAAAAAATAACAAGCAGATTGATCACGGAGAACCCCAACTTGATAAAACTTCTGGGCACTTTGCAAGTCAAAAATCCACTATAAACGAATTTTGAACTTGCAGCCCGTTAGACACGACCACTACTAGTACTTTGTGACTTCCTAACTGCAATTCCCACAACTCTCATGGATTGCATTCTTCTACACTAACTCCCAACTGAAGTTTTCAAAGCCCTCATGGATTGCGTGCTCTTGCACCAACTCCTGACTTTATGAATTCGTCTATCACCCGTGGATCAACAAAGAACTCTGCATTCTTCAACAAACGGAATTCCAGTCACTTTCCTTTGATCTTCAGCACTCTGATAGATGTGTAGAAAGTTGCAATTTGGTATTTGGATTAAGTGAGTTTGATGTTTTCACCACCAAAAACAAATCGAACAACGAAGGTTGAAAGCTTTGGATGAATTTGATAAAGTAGATAAGAAGCAATATGTGTTCTCTAAATGTTCAACCTTTAAAAAAATGTTCAGAGGCATGCTGGTATTTATACTATAGGTTAAGGAATGAATGAGTCGGATAAAAAAACCTTAAAAATGCGAATTAAAATTCACCGGATAACCCTGTCGCTCAAGCAAAAGTGAAAGCTGGACGACAAGAGAGTGATGGTATGTCGCTCGAGCGAAGTCCGATGACATGCTAACGACAATGTATATGTTTCTGCTGCTCGAGCCAAGTTATGACGACAGTCTAGCAAAATTTGCGGCGCCATTTTTCCTTCTTTTCCATATTCGAACCCTAGACCTAATATAAATCAATCTATAACAAACATAAATTACTTCTTGACTTTTACAATACAATAACTTGGGTGAGTGTGATGTTTGCTGTTATAATTTGTTATTAAAATTTCTAACTAAAGAAAAGAATTTAAATTGAAGTCTTTTATGAATATTTGACTTTCTGATTTTGGAGAAACTATTTGAGATTATATATAGTTCATTATTCCATTTTTTGTGTATTTATTTTCCCCGTCTATTCCATTTAAATGCTAATTCTTGTGTTTTAAATTCGGCTTATTATTTGTTTTTTCCACATTAAAATTATAAGTTTTATCTTTCCCTCTCGTTTTCCAAAGTATTAAGGTCGCATCCAGGTTCTAGTAACCTTAAAATGATAATTCTGTTGGGGGAGAAATGGAATTAAATAGAATGAGAGATGAATGGCACACATGACCACATAAATATATAGTAGAAAAATGATTGGTAGCAAAAGTGACAAGGTATAAGGATGATGTCTGGTAACCAATTCCGTTCTCTTTTCTTGATGGCAAGGTATTACTCATTTAAGAAGATAAAAATGAAGGAATTGAAATGATTAAGTTTTCTACTAAATCTTTTACCAAACCCTAATCATAAGCATGTAAATCCTTCATGTTGAAATCAATGAGAATATTAAAAGCGGAAGCATACTTGGATCCATGTGTCTGATTGCTTGAACGAGTTATAATCTTCCAATTGATGCGTAGTCTTCTTATGAATTTTCTCTCTATTGATGGGGATACAGAGATATGAAAAACAACGTTCAATTGAGAACCATGACCCATGATATAATAACTGAATGTGCAATTATTACCTTTCTTATAAATTAGCCCCTAAGCAATTTAAATTCACCGTTCTGGTCCCTACACTTTAATTCCATGATATTTAATATTCATTAGTCCAAAATTAGCTTTAATACATCACTTTATTGATTAATCTTTTAAAAATAGCACCACATATTTTAATATATATACATGTGTGACCCTATATGTTGGAATTTTCTAACAATCTCCCATTAGACCACTTATGTAATATTATAAATGTGCACAATCTTATGAGCTCAAAATTTTACTATCATTATTATGAATATTTCCAAACAATCTTGTCCATCAATTATAATGATATAGGATCAAAATGATTTTCATCATATTTAGTGTGACTAAATCCATCAATGGTCATGTACACCAATACAACCAAATGACATAAATCTATCATAGGAGTGCAACATGAAAATTACTTGTTATGTGATCTAAACATATCTATTTTCAACCGGTCCAACCTTATTTCTTAAGTGAGATCAATAACGAACATAACAATAGAGTGAAATGAATTGAATACTTTATTTTTGTATAGAAAAATATCCAAATACACAAATGTGTCAAAAAACATAAAGCGATGAGAATACAAACTTCCACTAAAATATGATATGCTCATGAAAAACAACACACATACAAGTAGTATGCTCATGAAAAACCTTGGGTGGCAATCCCTTAGTAAGCGGATCTGCGATCATGGAATTAGTCCCAATGTGCTCTATGAAAATCTTTCCACTCTGTACTCTTTCCTTCACAACTAGGAACTTAATTTCAATAGGTTTGACTTAAATGAACTCATGTTGTTATTGGAATATAGAACTGCTGAGTTATTGTCACAATATAACTTTTGTGGTCTTTTTATGCCATTCAAAATGCACAGCCTATTAGCAATGTTTCGCACCCATATTCCATGGTTAGATTCCTTATAGCATGCTACAAACTTTGTTGTCATGGTAGAAAAAGCTATGAGTGTCCGCTTGGTACTTTTCCAGGAAATAGCTCCTCCAACTAGCAGATAGATATAACATGATGTGGATTTCCTACTGTATTAACATCCATCAAAATAGAATCGGAGTACCCCCAATCCGATCTGATATATGTGAGTATGTAATCCTTTGTTCTTTAAGTACATCATAACCTTTTGGCTGCTTTCCAATTATCCATTCCAGGGTTGCTCAAATATCTGCCTCGTATTCCAACAATGAATGTTATGTCTGAACGTGTACAAACTTGAGCATACATTAGACTCCCAATAGCTGACACATAGGGAATCTTTTGAATTTCCTTAACTTCAAGGTCATTTTGCGGGTATTGTTTGAGACTAAATTTGTCTTCCTTAGCGATAGGGGTGTCACCTGGTTTACAATCTTGCATGCCAAACCTCTTGAGTAATTTATCGATGTAGCTCTTTTTGACAATCCAAGAATACATCGAGAGCAATCCCAGTATATTCGAATCCCTAATACAAAAGAGGCGTCACCAAAATTTTTCATCTCAAAATTTCTTGATAAAAATCTCTTGGTCTTGTGTAACATACCAATATCATTAGTGGTAAGCAATATATCATCAACATACAAAATCAGGAAAAATGCTAACTTCCACTGAACTTGTGACATACACAATCATCAACAACATTCATCTCAAAACCAAATGAGATGATTACTTGACGAAATTTGTGATACCATTGACGAAAAGCTTGCTTGAGCCCATAAATGGATTTCTTTAATTTGCAAACCATATTCTTCGGATCTCCTGACACAAGATTTTCTGGTTGCACCTTATAGATCATCTCATCAATGTTTCTATTGAGAAATGTCGTCTTAACATTCATTTGATGTAACTCAAGGTCAAAGTGCGCAACAAGTGCCAAAATCGTCCTGAAAGAGTCTTTCATTGAAATTGGTGAGAAAGTCTCTTTAAAGTCGATGTCTTCCTTTTGGGTAAAGCCTTTAGCTACAAAACGAGCCTTGTATATTTCCACATTACCTCACGAATCACTCTAGTTTTAAAAATACATTTGCAACCAATAGGTTCGCACCTTCTGGTAAAGGAACAAGATCCTCGAACTTTATTGTTTTGCAAAGACTTATACTCATCATTCATAATATCAATCTACTTTTGAGAGTTAGAATCCTGCATGGCCTGATGGAAATTGATTGGATCATCTTTCATCACTCCATTATTTTCTTCATGTTCTTGGAGAAACACTATAAAATCATCAGAAATATCATTTTCCTTTCTTTCGTAGATCTCTTTAATGGTATTGGTTATTGAGGTTGTTGAGTTTGTACTTCTGAAATAATTACCTCATTTTGTATGGGAGGTTCTTCAACATTATCTTGTTGAGGTTCTGGATATACTTCTTGATCAATGATAGGTACATGAACATGTACATTGTCAAAAGTAATAGTAGGAATTTAAGATGATCATTCTTCGACTTTTTCATCAAAAACAATGTCTTTAACCTTATTTCTCCCCCAAACTCAACATCCTCAAAAAATGTTGCAATTCCTATTTTAAAAATTGACTTAAGTGCGGGATCATAAAATTTATAGCCCCTTGATCGTTCAGAGTAACTAATAAAGTAGATGTTCACTGTTTTGGAATCCAATTTATTTTCATGTGGCCTATAAGGCCTAACTTCAACTGGACTTTCCCAAATGTGAAAATGTTTTAGACTAGGCTTCATGCCTATCCAAAACTCATAATGTGTTTTAGCAGCAGCCTTAGTTGGTACTCTATTCAAAATATAAGCCACATTCTTTAATGCTTCTCCCCAGAGTGATTTTGGTAAGGTGGAATGACTAATCATACTTCTTACCATGTCCTTAAGAGTCCCGTTTCATCTCTTAGCTACACCATTTATGCTAGACGATCCTGATATGGTGTATTGTGGGACGATTCCACATTCCTCTAAGTATTTAGCAAATGATCTTAGATTGTTCACCTGAACCATCAGCTGTAGTATTCACCACATGGTCAGATCTAACACTCTTTATCCTTTTGTTGAGTTGATTTTAACCTCAGTTTTAAAAGTTTTGAACATGTCCAATGACTCTACCCCATAATGTGAGTAATCGTATATAAATGATATAAAATATTATTGACAATTCCAAAAAGCCATAGAGAAGGTCCACAAATATATGTATGTATCAATTCTAAGATATCTGAAGTTCTGTTAGCACCTAATCTCCTTGTTTTCGTCCGTTTTCCATTGATACAATCAATACATACATCAGAATATGTGAAGTCAAGGGAATCCAAAATACCATCTGACACAAGTCGTTCAATTATAGCTTTTGAGATGTGACAAAAGTGCATGTGCCATAATTTTGCTGAATTTTCATTATTTAATTTGTGTTTAGTACCATGTGATTTCACATGTAAGGTTTCATTATATGATGCAACAGTATCGAGCAAATATAGGTTATCATATGCAGATAATAAACCAATACCAATAACAATGAAATTTAACGAAAGACTAAACAGATTGTTTCCAAATGAACAATAATATCCAGATTTGTACAACATAGAAACATAAATTAAATTCATTCTAAAAGATGGTGTAACGAAGGTGTCTCTCAAATCCAAATAATGACCAGTTTCTAACAATAACCTAAAAGTGCCTACTATTACATCAACTTCCACTGATTCGGCATCACCTACATAAATGTATCTTTCAACATCATTTGACTTTCGCTAGCTCAGACAGCCATGCATAGAAACACTTATGCGAGTAGTAGCACCAGAATCTAACCACCAAGTGTTTCTAGGTACTGAAGTTAAATTAATCTCAGAACAGACCAGAGTAAGATTTGTACATTTCTTTGCACACCAGGCATGATATTTGGTACAGTCCTTCTTCACATGTCCAGTTTTGTTGCAAAAGAAACATGTCACTTTGTCATCTTACTATTTCTTTTGTACTGGACCCTTAGGAGCAGCTTCATGTTCATTCTTCTTTTCTTGCCCTTATCCTTAGAAGTGCTTGCCAAATGAGCCTTATTAGTTTTTTCTTGCTTCAACCTTTCTTCCTTTTGCACACAATATAAAATGAGCTCATTTAGAGACCATTTCTCCATCTGGCAGTTATAACTAACCTTAAATTGACTGAATTGTGCAGGAAGCGAGATCAATAACAAATGTACGAGCAAGTCATCAGACAACTCGAGCTTTAGTCCCTTAAGTTTAGAAGCAATGTGAGACATCTTCATGATATACTCCCTTATGTTTCCCTTGCCTTTATACTTCATTGAAATCAAGCTTTGCAAAAGCGTGTATGTTCCAGCCTTATCGTTTCTCGCAAGATGTTTCTCAATTTCAGCAAGGAAATCCTTGGCATTAGTTACTTCTTCAGCCACTACACCTCTAAAGGTTTTTGAAATGTCACGCTTAATGATCATTAGACTCATACGATTTGAGCGATCTCACTTCTCAAATTTCATTTTCTCATCAGATGAACTTTCTTTCGTAAGAGGAGTAAGTTGTGTCGTGCATAACGTGTGCAATCATGGCATTTTCTGTTATAATTTCTTATTAGACTTGGTAATTTTAGAAAAGAATTTCAACTAAAAAGTCATTTACGAATATTCTATTTTCTGATTTTGGAGATACTATTTGAGGTTATATACAGTTCATTATTTCGTTCTTCATGTATTTATTTTGCCCATGTGTCTGCTTCAAATGCTAATTCGTGTCTTTTAAATTATGCTTATTATTTATTTTGTCCCACATTGAAATTGTAAGTCTTATCTTTCTCTCTCATTTTCTTATGTATTAAAGTCTCATTTGTGTTCTTGGATCCATCTAACTGAATATTAATAGTCAGAGGCTATCATTTTTTTTCCCCTGAAATGATGGTTGTATTGGTGGAGAAAGAGAAGTAAAGGGAAGGAGGATAAATGACATCCATGACCACAAAAACATAAAGTAGAATAATGACTTATTGCACAAGTGGCAAGGTATTAGGATGATGGTTGTAAGCCCATTCCATTCTCCTCTCTTGATGGGAGGAATTACTACTTTTCCGTTCTTGATGTGTGCAGATTGACCTCGACTCATTTTTATTATCTCTTATCTTGATTGTTATGGTGGTCTATTTGTGTGTCTGTGAGAGAGGGAGAGACTTTACAAGTTACAAGGTTTTTATTTTTTTCTAGACGAGTACTAAAGGGAGGCTTGTGGTTGGTTCACATAACATGAATGTTCTCATCAATGCTAATGTTGATAAGGTTGGAAGAGTAATGGCCTTCAAGAATCTTTGACTACTAATAGAGTACTGAAAGGCTGCTAAACACAATTTGTGGTATTGATTAATATGATTTTTTAATTAGAATTGTTAATTATGGAAAAGAATTTAAACTAAAAAGTCTTTTATGAATATTCAAAGTTTGGAGAAACTATTTGATGTTATATATTATTCATTATTTCATTCTTCATCTATTTATTTTGCCCAACTGTTCGTGGCTTTGAAATTATGCTAACAATTTCTTTTTGTCCCGCATTGAAATTGTATTTCTTAACTTTACCTCTCATTTACCTATGTATTACAATCTCATTTGTGTTCCAGGATCAATCCATCTATTTGAATAATAGCTATAGATGCTATCTTTTTTCTTTTTCTTTTTCATTTTTTTCCCTCTTATGAAATAATAGTTCTGTTGGTAGAGAAAGGGAAGTAAAGGGAAGGAGAGATAAATGACATGCATGACCACAAAACAATAAAGTAGAATATAATGACTTATAGCAAAAGATGATGTCAGGTAGCCGATTCCATTCTCCTCTCTTGATGGTGAGGAATTACTCATATAATAAGATTAGAACCCAAAGAGGCTGTTCTTTTCCTTTCTTGATGTGTGCAAATGGGCTTGACTCATTTTTATTTTCCCCTTTTTTTTTTTTTGAAAATTATGGTGGTTTTTTTGAAAGGAAATCCGTTCACCTAACAAGGAAAGTCCAGCAATGTCCACTCATCTCAGCAATAAGGAAATCCATTCACCTAGTAAGGAAAGTCTAGCATCATCCACTCATCTCAGCAATAAGGAAAGTATAGACATGATGATAGCAAATACAAACCAACATGGAAGGAAAGTCCAGCAATGAAAATCGATTATATGGTATCCATACTCTTCTACAAACCTCCGGGAAAATGCACAGAAGAAGCAGAATTGAGTCTGGGTGAATTAAACTCAAATAAACCGAAGATATGTAGGGCATGATATCCTGAAGATTTTGTGTAGTTTCTGTGGCTTTGTTGTGTTTAAATATGATATTATGTACAACCTTTATTCACATTCCTTTTCAATGAAATAAGAATTCAGTTCTCTCTTACAAATAATTCTGCATTTTTTGTTTTGTTTTTCTTCTTGGTATCATAGTGGCTGTGAACACTCGGCACTACTCATTTCTTTCCTTCAGCCATGACTTTACTATTGTTAAGAAATATAGTATTATTTTATTTTATTGTTTATTAAGGGTAGAATAGTCTTTTTAGTTTCCCTTATTTTTCGACTATATATAGTCTCTCTATATTTAGGTTTTGTATTTACTTTTTCATTATGCATTATTAATGAAACCCTAGCCTCTCTTCTTCTTTTCTTTTCTTTGAATTGTTTAACATGGTATCAGAGCAAAATTTCATGGAACAAAGTTTAATCTCAAACACAGCTTTCGCGGAGCCCCGTAAATTTTTTTTTGGTGATTTCGAGACAAGTTCGATAGAGTTTTTTTTTCCGTTTTGTAAT
Organism: Fraxinus excelsior; assembly: GCA_019097785.1. Classification (NCBI taxonomy): domain Eukaryota; kingdom Viridiplantae; phylum Streptophyta; class Magnoliopsida; order Lamiales; family Oleaceae; genus Fraxinus; species Fraxinus excelsior. The sequence goes on from CM032628.1 coordinate 14,913,104, forward strand.
CGGTATTTCGTTTTCCTTTCTTTTGAGATATCTTTTTCCTTATTCTTTGATTATGGCTATTGAAAGAGACGATTCGCTTCAGTCTGTGAGTGTGAGGTTGGATGGAAAGAATTATTCGTATTGGAGTTATGTGATGAGAAATTTTCTTAAGGGTAAAAAGATGTGGGGATACGTTAGTGGAACTTTTGTGAAACCTAAGAATACCGATGAAGATTATGCTGGTTTGGTAGATACCTGGGAATCAAATAATTCTAAAATCATTACTTGGATTAACAATTCTGTTGAGCATTCCATAGGCAGAGAGTTGGCGAAATATGAGACAGCAAAGGAGGTTTGGGATCATCTGCAAAGGTTATTCACTCAGTCAAATTTTGCGAAACAATATCAATTGGAGAATGACATACGAGCTCTTCAGAAGAAAAATATGAGTATTCAGGAGTTTTATTCTGATATGACAGATCTTTGGGATCAATTGGCTCTTACAGAATCAGACGAATTAAAGGCACGTGCACCCTATATTGCTCGTAGAGAGCAACAACGGTTGGTGCAGTTTTTAACTGCACTTCGCAGTGATTTTGAGAGACTTAGAGGTTCAACTTTGCATCGTTCTCCACTTCCTTCTGTTGACTCAGTTGTTAGTGAGCTATTGGCGGAAGAAATACTTCTCAATTCTTATTCTGAAAAGGGAATCCTTTCTGCTTCTAATCCTTCTGTGTTAGCAGTGCCTTCTAAGTCACTCTCTCATAATCAAAATAAGTTTTACGGAAGAGTTGCCCCCGATGAGTGCAGTTTCTGTGAGCATAAAGGTCATTGGAGGGCTCAGTGTCCTAAGTTGAGACAGCATAATCAATCGTAGCAACAATTTCAAGCTTGGAAGCCTGGCAACAAGTCACAATCGAATGCTCATAGACGACCTCATGGCTATAGACCACTACAGTCTAATACTACAGCAGCAGCTTCATCAGGTCTCTTCACCGATCCTAGTACTCTGGCTGAGCAATTTCAGAAGTTTATCTCCTTACAGCCACAAGCTATGTCTTCTTCATCTCCTTCCGTAGGTCAGTTGCCTCATGGTTCTTCAGGTATGTCACATTCTGTATGGGTCTTGGATTCTGGTGCTTCACATCATATGTCTCCAGATTCTTCATCTTTTGCTTCTGTGTCTCCTTCGTCTTCGATTCCTGTCATGACTGCTGATGGTACTCCTATACCTTTAGCAGGTGTTGGTTCTATTGTCACACCTCACTTGTCTCTCCCTAATGTTTATCATATACCGAAACTCACATTAAATCTTGCTTCTGTTGGTCAGTTATGTGATTCTGGTAATTTAGTCACATTTTCCTCTTCTTCTTGTTATGTGCAGGACCTACAATCTCAGAAGCTGATTGGGACAGGCCGTAGGAAGGATGGACTATATATTTTGGATGAGCTAAAAATGTCAGTTGCTGCTTCTACTACTAGTGTTGATTTGTCTTCTTTTCGTTTGAGTCATTCTTCTTCTAGTTTTTATTTATGGCATTCTCGTTTAGGTCATGTTTCGTCTTCTCGTTTAAGATTTTTGTTTTCCACTGGAGCGTTAGGAAATTTGCAACCTTGTGATATTTCTGATTGTAGTGGATGTAAACTGACAAAATTTTTAGCTTTACCTTTTAATCGAAGTATTTCTGTTTCTTCTTCTCCTTTTGATTTGATTCATTCTGATGTATGGGGGTCATCTCCTGTTACCACGAAAGGAGGGTCTCAATATTATATTTCTTTTATTGTTGGGTTTATTTAATGAAATATCGTTCTGAATTCTTTGAGATATACTCAGCATTTCGTTCTCTTGTCAAAACTCAACATTCTGCTGTTATCAAATGTTTTAGGCGTGATTTGGGTGGGGAATACACTTCTAATAGATTTTGTGAGCTTCTTGCCTTAGATGGAACCATTCACCAAACTTCGTGTACAGATACTCTGAGCAAAATGGTGTTGCTGAAAGAAAACATAGGCACATTGTTGAAATTGTTCGCTCTCTCTTGTTGTCTTCTTCTTTTCCTAGTGTGTTTTGGGGTGAAGCTGTTCTTGCTGCTGTAGGTCTGATTAATACAATTCCATCTTCTCATATTTCAGATCTTTCTCTTTTTGAAAATTTGTATGGGTATGCCCCTGATTATTCTTTTTTTAGAGTTTTTGGTTGTACTTGTTTCGTTCTTCGTCCTCATGTAGAACGTAGCAAGTTGTCATCTTGATCTGCTATTTGTGTCTTTCTTGGTTATGGTGAAGGTAAAAAGGGATATAGTTGTTTTGATCCAACAACTCAGAAACTTTATGTGTCTCATCATGTTGTTTTTCTCGAGCATATACCTTTCTTTTCTATTCCATCCACTACTCATAATTTGACTAGATCTGATCTTATTCGTATAGATCCATTTTCTGACGATTCTGATAATTTGTCATCTCAGGTTCCTAGTACCTTAAATACCTCTTCTCATGTTCTTACCTCGTTATCTTTACAACCAACTCGTATTGATCGTTCTGCAGGTACTGACACTTTACTCTCCGATACACCTGGAGGTCCCTCTTCTCCTACGGTCCCTCAAGCTCCGTCTGAGATTGTGGATCTACCTCTACGTCAATCAACACGCATTCGTAAGTCTACAAAGTTACTAGATTTTGCTTATTCTTGTTATTCTTCATCTTTTACTTCATTTTTAGCTTCTATTCATTGTCTCTCTGAGCCCAATTCCTATAAAGAGGCAATTCTTGATCCTCTTTGGCAGCAAGCCTCTTTGGCAGCAAGCTATGGATGAGGAACTTTCTGCTTTCCATAAGACTAGTACTTGGGATTTGGTTCCTCTACCTCCTGGTAAGAGTGTTGTGGATTGTCGTTGGGTGTATAAGATCAAGACTAATTCTAATGGATCAATTGAGCGATACAAAGCTCGGTTGGTTGCAAAAGGGTACTCTCAACAGTATGGTATGGATTATGAGGAAACATTTGCTCCTGTTGCAAAAATGACTACTATTCCTACTCTTATTGCGGTAGCTTCCGTTCGTCAGTGGCGTATCTCTCAACTTGATGTTAAAAATGTCTTCTTGAATAGAGATCTTCAAGAAGAAGTTTATATGGCACCACCTCCTGGTGTTTCACATGATTCTGGGTATGTTTGCGCTAAAAAAAGCGTTACATGGTCTTAAACAAGCACCTCGTGCTTGGTTTGAGAAATTTTCTGTTGTGATCTCTTCCCTTGGATTTACTTCTAGTAGTCATGATTCTGCTCTTTTTGTTAAGTGCACTGATGCAGGTTGTATCATTCTATCTTTATATGTTGATGACATGATTATTACTGGTGATGATATTGATGGTATTTCAGTTTTGAAAACAAAGTTAGCTAGACAGTTTGAAATGAAGGATTTTGGTTCTCTACGATATTTCTTGGGTATTGAGGCAGCCTGCTCACCTAGAGGTTATCTTCTTTCTCAGTCGAAATATGTTGCAGATATTTTTGAGCGGGCTAGACTTACTGATAATAAGACCGTTGATACTCCCATTGAGGTTAATGCAAAGTATTCTTCTTCTGATGGTTTACCTTTGTCGGATCCTACTTTATATCGTACTATTATTGGGAGCTTGGAATATCTCACTATTACTCGTCCAGATGTTGCATATGCTGTTCATGTTGTTAGTCAGTTTGTTGCTTCTCCTACTACAGTTCATTGGGCAGTTGTTCTTCATATTTTGCGGTATCTTTGGAGTACAGTCTTTCAGAGTCTTTTACTTCCATCCACATCTTCCTTGGAGTTGCGTGCATACTCTGATGCTGATCATGACAGTGATCCCACAGATCGCAAGTCTGTTACTGGTTTCTGTATTTTTTTGGATGATTCTCTTATTTCTTGGAAGAGCAAGAAACAATCGATTGTTTCTCAATCTTCAACCGAAGCAAAATATCGTGCTATGACATCTACTACCAAAGAGATTGTTTGGCTACGTTGGTTATTTGTAGATATGGAAGTTTTTCTTTCTCATCATACTCCTATGTATTGCGACAACCAGAGTTCTATTCAGATTGCCCACAACTCGATTTTTCATGAATGGACTAAGTACATTGAGATCGATTGTCACCTTACTCGTCATCATCTCAAGCATGACACAATTACTTTGCCCTTTGTTTCTTCTTCTTTGCAGCTTGCAGATTTCTTTACCAAGTCGCATTCTATTTCTCGTTTTCGTTTTCTAGTTGGCAAACTCTCGATGCTTGTAGCTGCCGCATCGTGAGTTTGAGGGGAGATGTTAAGAAATATAGTATTATTTTATTTTATTGTTTATTAAGGGTAGAATAGTCTTTTTAGTTTCCCTTATTTTAGACTATATATAGTCTCTCTATATTTAGGTTTTGTATTCACTTTTTCATTATGTATTATTAATGAAACCCTAGTCTCTCTTCTTCTTTTCTTTTCTTTGAATTGTTTAACAACTATCTCTTAACATTGGAAATTTCATTACACTCAAACTCACCCCAAACAATTACCCCTTGTGGCGTGAACAAGCCCTAGCTCTTGCAGAAAGCAAAGAGTTGGTTGGTCATCTCACTAATGAAGACCCTGCTCCCACCAAATACACCATAACAAACCCAAACCCAAACAATGCTATAGCAGACAATCTCACAACCAAACTAACTGAAGAATTTATTGTCTAGCGAAAGTCTGATCGCTTGCTTGAGGATGGATCATTTGTATACTTTCAAAAGAAAGTATTAGACTCACTGCTAGGCTAGAAACAACTTATACAATATGGGAAATACTTAAAGGAGCATATGCTCAAGATTTACAAGAATGTGAATTCACACTCTGTCAACAGTAAACATATTTTCGCAAGGAAGAAGACAAATCCATTGAAGATCACATTCGTACATTCAAAGGCCTGTGTGATAATCTTGCTGCCATTGGAAAACCAGTCCGTAACAAAGAAAAAGTTTTTTGTTTCCTCACTAGCCTTGGATTTCAGTATGAAACTTTCACCACCACCATGCTAAAACCCCCAAGACCATCATACTCAGAGCTAGTCTCAAAACTTCAAAAATTTGATCAACGGCGAAATTGGTTTTCCAGTGGTCGTGGATTCTAGGCACAACAATCCAAGATCTCTATTCGAAACTATTCTGAAACCAAGGAAATAGTGGAAAATGGCTTGTTGAGAAGACCATATCTCCACTTTGGCCTTTGACCAGTAAATAGAATAAAAAAAAAAGGAAAAAGCCAAAACATAATTTCAGACAACAAAAAGGCAAAAATACCCCCACTTGGGAGGAAAGCACACTCTCACAGCCAGAAGAAAAAAAACCGACCACCAAAATCGATACCAAAACAGACGAGATCGTCCGTGAAGTAATCGGCGGTGACAACCACAAAGAGGATTCTGTCATTGCTGAAAGAGAAGGTTAGTTTTTGTGATTAAAATCGTGTTTTTTATATAAGGAATTCGAATGATTTTTACATTTTTTTTGTTTATTTGTTCATATATGGGTAGATTAGCTTGAGTATTAGTGATTGTGGAGAAAATGTAGTGGTTTTACGTGGTAGTAGCTCATTGTTGAGCTCGAAATCGTCGAAAATGGCTATTGGGCCGGCTATTAACAACTGGCTATTGGAACGACTATTAATGGGTCGGCCCAATAACAGTCCGGCTATTAACAACTAGACTCTGGGCCGACTGTAATTTCGTTCGGCCGACCCAATCGACTGTTATTAGGCCGGCTATTAAGTCGGCCCAGACACCTTTTTTTAATAATTTAATATTTTGAATATTAAAAAATATTTTTATTATGTAGTAAATTTTTAAATATAATTTAATTCATTTTTTGTTTTTATAATTATTTATTTAATTAAATAATACTTGTATTTTTTATTTCAATAATTTCCTTTTGTTTTAATTTATATATATATAATTAAATGAATGATTTTAAATTGGTAATTACCAAAATGAAATATTATTTTTTAACAAATTAGCAAATTCTTATTTTTTTCCTTTTAATATTTTAATTAATTTAAAATTCTTTAATCAAATATTCTTTGTAAACTAATCTTTAATTTTTTCAAATGTAATTAAATAATATTTGTATTCTTTTTATTATAATAATTTCCTTTTGTTTTAATTTTTATATATAATTAAATAAATAATTTAAAATTGATAATTACGAAAATGAAATATTATTTTTTAACAAATTAGCAAATTCTTATTTTTTTTCCTTTTAATATTTTAATTAATTTAAAATTATTTAATTAAATATTCTTTGTAAATTAATCTTTAATTTTTTTTTCAAATGTAATTAAATAGTATTTAAATTCTTTACTTAACTTTAATATTTTCCATTTATTTTAATTTTTTATATAAAATTAAATAAATAATTTTAAATTGATAATTACCAAAATGAAATGTTATTTTTTAACAAATTAGCAAATTCTTATTTTTTTTCCTTTTAATATTTTAATTAATTTAAAATTCTTTAATTAAATAATCTTTGTAAACTAATCTTTAATTTTTTTTTCAAATGTAATTAAATAATATTTATATTATTTACGTAATTGTCATATTTTCCTTTTGTTTTAAATAAATGATTTTAAATTGACAATTTCCAAAATTAAATATTCTATTATAACAAATTAGCAAATTCTTTTTTTACTTTTAATTTTTTAATTTAAAATTTTTTAATGAAATATTCTTTGTAAACAAATTTTTAGTTTTTTCAAATTTAATTAAATAATACTTATATCCTTTACTTACTTTTAATATTTTCCCTTTGTTTAATTTTTTTAATATATATGATTAAATGAAGAAATCTAAATTGATAATTACCAAAATGAAATATTGTTTTTAACAAAATTAGCAAATTCTTTTTTTCTTTTATTTTTTAATTTAAAATTCTTTCTTTTGTGTAGTTACAATTCGACTCATTTAATTTTCAGAGATTATGATGTATTCCATTATCTTATGTTCGATGTGCTAATATTTAAATTTTTGCAGCATGGAGTACCACTTGGACTCGACTTTGAGACAAATGATGGGTAAGGCTACCTAGAACGGTAGCCTCGGTAGTTACACCGCTGTGTTGGAGCTGCTGGATGAACAACATGTAGATATGCTACACATGTCCTTTCTTTTGCCCCTGTACGATTTGAGAGCTGTGCAGTTCTCTGGGAAGATCATCGATGCCCTACTTTGTCGGTTGGTAAGTCCAGTAGACGACGATGCCCTCCACTTCGACCTCGGGGGCAAAGTCGCTAGTTTCTCTATGTTTGAGTTTGCCCTGATCACTAGACTGGTAATTATCGATGATGATGCAACTCGTTCTGGTACTCAGAGGTAGCAGGTTGTACGATGTTTACTTCCAAGGACATGGGATGGTGCTTCTGCCATAGCTGATGGATACGATCAGGGGGTGTCACCACATGAAGACTACGATTGACCTCTTCCATCTGGAGATCGTCGACGATCAACACATATCCGTGGGGTCGGATATGTTCCGAGGACACGGTGTACATTTTCACAAGATCATACTCGAGGTCGAAAGGGGACCATGCGTAAGTACGATACATATGGATTGCCCTTGGCAGTACAGGTAAATGTTTGGCATAATTAACGTTAAAATATTGTTTATAATAAATATGAATATAATAATTGTATCTGTTGCAAATATGGACGTATGAGACTGTCCCTCTCCTAGGTGCTCGGTTTACGAGGCGAAGGGAGACATGTTGCCCCCGGATGTATCATTGGTGAGCATCCCGAGCAGAGTGATGTCCAACTAGCAAACAGTTATCATCTCTCTTCGACGGCCCTCAAGTAAGTTAACACATTAGCAATGTAAGTTGTGCGTAGCTCCAAATCACATGATCATTAACTAGTCGAAATGTGGATATGCCAACTTGAAGTCATAACGAGTTGATGCCATCGATAGAGGAGGAGGACCGTGGTTATATGCGTAAACTAGCCGCTCTACACAATGATCAAGTGTCCGATTTCATCCTATGTCGAGATGAGATATGTGAATTGAATATAATTTATTGATTACTGTTTTGTATTCGTTAGCTGATTTTCATTAAAAAATAATTTTTAATGTTCCCATTCGTGTATGAGCGCGATCTAGTTGATAGACGATCACCTCCGTCGAGGGTATCACCGTCACCGAGGGCATCACCACCGCCAATCAGGTCTCATTCTCCGTCGATGGAATCAACGTCGTCGATCAAGTCCCCTTCTTCTCCATCCACTCACCTGCCTCGTAGATCTCTTGCACACAGTCAGAGGCAGTATTCCGATAATTTGTATGACCACCTTATTTTATTTATAGTGGGAGAGGTGGGGAGACTGTGACAAGATGTGATAGGAAGGGTCGACGATCAGTACGACCGTCGACGGAGCAGATGGGTGAGATGCGATGAGAATTTATAGGAAATGTCAACGATTTATCTAATAATGTTGGAGTTCTACGTCGCTATTTGCTAGACCTTCAAGATGAGGTCGTAGCCCTTCGGGGCGATATAGCGAGCAAGGGACGGGGTCATAGTCTGGGTGACGGAGAGGGTGACCCAGATGGTGATAGAGATAGGGGTCACGGATAGTTCTGGGTGAATGATGCTTATTTGGAATTATTTTTATTATCTATGGAGCGTGAGGGTGTGGTCGGGGAAAGGGTGGCCCAGAATGGCTTGGCGGAGGCAGTAGCTCCGACGGAGGTAGCGGAGGAGTTGGGAAGCTACGATGGGGTTGCAGTTCTTGGCTAGGAGGAGAGAACCGACTGGGTGACTCCAATGGTGGTAGAGATGGGGAGCCCGATTATGACGACGGTCCTCGAGGTGGAGGACGAGCGTACGCCCGACGTGCTGAGGGAAAAAAATGTGTGATGGACGGACGGCCCGGAGCTGGTCGTCGGCAAAAGGGCCAGGTTACCGTCATAGTACGTCGTCTCTCCCTTCACGACCAAGGCGAGGAGGAGGTCGTTCGTTGACGTACCCCAATCTCTTCTAGGAGGTGAACCCCGCGAAATGGAAAGTGTTTGAGCCGGCATGGAAATCAGTGAAGCCTGGGTACATATTGTATTATTTTATTAACGTACACTATGCTTACTCTTTTATGCGTCGTTTAACATTATTTTTATTTTTTTCAGAGTCAGCCACACGATATCTTTACGGACGATCCCATATGCATACAAATGGTTCCACGACGTCATCTGGATGGGATCCTGGCTCGCCGACGATTTAAGTTAATTAATCTTATTGTTATTTATTTTTTATACTTTTTTTGTTTATGAAATGAAATAACTCACTCATATTTTTATTGGTTTTTCCCGATGCAGCACATTGACACTGCCATGAACTTGTTGCGCGATCGTGTTTAACGATGTCCAAAATAGTTTGACGTTTTTGGCCGAGTTATACTGAGCACCGAGTTTGTACGCGATGTTACCATTGAACATGAGTCACTCCAAGTTTTTGGTAACGCGTACACGATGCTCAATTATATGATGGAGTGGGTCATAGGAATCTGGTCAAGTGTCGTAGGGAAGCCATGGGAGGGTTGTACACATGTATATTCTAGGGATCGCGAATCGATACTACTTCGTCGTGGAGATTGTACTCGCTGACTCCACTATCTATGTTATGACTCCGATCATTCGTGCTTAACACAAGGCCATCTTGAGCAATTCCTGGAGCCTATGGCTGTGATCGTTCCCATGATGGCTAGGCGAGCGGACGTGACTATGCAGGATAGACTAGTCATCGTGCGGAACACGACGACGATGAGGCAATCCATATCGTAAGTGTTTATAATTTATTTTAACAAGAAAATTTAGTTTTTTAGCTGCACAATTTCTGTCTACACATTATGATTTAAATTGAAGGGACGACTGTAGCATGTATGCAATAAAGTACATAGAATTTTTGAGTATTGGACATAAGGTTGATGGAATCAACCAATCATGGATTCAGATATGAAAGAATAAATTAGCGTGTGACTTGTACCAATTCAATTGTGATCTGTAAATATTTGTGAATATTGTACAATCGATGTATACATTGTATACTTATTTGTATTCGATTAAATGTATTCAATTGATTCTTTATTTACGGAATAAATGTAAGCGTTGTAATACAATTGTAATAATTGTAATATAGTTTTAACCTTTGATACTTATTTGCTTATTTATGTACGAAATAATTGTAAGAATTGTAAAAAAATGTGTAAAATTTGTGAATATTCACATATGAATTAATTGTCATTCAGGGGAATCTGACTCGTACAAGTTTGGCGAGTATGGTCGACTGCTCTACATTTACCGCACCTACACGGTCGAGAAAACTCTCCAGTAAAGGATATTCTAGATGTATGTGGACACCCAGGACCACACGCTTCAACTACGTTAGCGACAAATTATTAAGTGTGAGAATATGGTCAGAAACTTCCCGGTCGACTTCGTTCAGTAGGGAAAATATAGTCTCAGCATATGCTGCTATCCAATAACCAGCTGTGTAATAAGGAAAGCATAATGTTCTTGCTGCGAAGCCTCTGTTCATAACTACCGCAACTGCATGCTCACATGGAAAACTCTCCAACTGAAATCGAGTACAAGTGCATGTGTTGTCAGTCAGGTCCACCATGTATGCCACATGATGTGCACATTGTATGGAGAAACATGACTCGTCCAGCGGTTTCACAATCAACTTTCTCGCAACATCTGTAGTCTTGAACAGTTTATCCTCTTGAGCAGGGACTAGCACGCTCGTGTAATTTTGTGATTCTGCACGTCGGTCGTGAAACCATTGCTGTATCTTGGTACGGATGTTCTCATCATTGCGAGAATTAGCAACTCTTGATCATTCTTGAACAATGCATTCAGAGACTCCACGTTGACGTCATCAAGTTGTACCGATGTCCTAAAATATGTGACAGCGCCTAATTCTATCCCCATTTTGTAAAATAATCCCATGCTGGGACGACTTATCTCCAATCTAAACCATAAGCTTATTACATTCCTGAACACTGTAAGCTTGGGTTGCTCTCTTGAACAATCCAACGATGTCTTAGCCTCGATATCTAGTCTTCAGATTACCCTGTATATAGTACATGCAGTACCCATGATGTGCCTCGGGGAAAACTTCAGTGATAGCATTTATTAGTGACTGACCCTAATCAGTTACGAAGGCAAGATCCTCAACTTCCTCGATCACTTTCCTAAGCTTTGTAAAGAACCAACGCATTGATAGTTCATTCTTGCTGTTGACTACGCCGAATGTAAGTAGGTAAATTTGGATGTTGGGATCTTGACATGTAGCAATAATTAGCTTGCCCCGTATCTCGATTTCAAAGTTGTACAGTCGAATAAAATTATGGGTTGCAATGCATTTTGAAATCTTCTAATGCATTGTCCAAGAGCCATGAAGCAATACTTAAAGTAATTCTCGCCCTCTGTCTCAATGAAAAAAGTGGAACCGTGATTAGTTGTCCCCAACTTTTGGCAGTACCTGGCCATTTATTATAACTATCATCGATCAAGCCCATTAAATTCTCCAACGAACATTCTTTGCCCTTCTAGGCCTTCTGGTAGCTCATGACCACTCTATACTCTTATCGAACGTCGTTAATGATGTCTGAAGGTCTATAGATTGTCCGTGGATCTCATACTTGTACAGTATCTATCGACTAATAAACCATGACCGAGCTTGCTTGTGATCGTTTTGACGAATCCCCAATTCGCAAGTATGTTCCCGTATATACTTGCGAACTACAAATAACTCATTCATATCCATCTCAGTTGCTCGCAACTGCCAACGACAACTGTGGTCGACACAAACAAGTGTCGACAACGACTTGTTTTATTTCTTTATCTTGAATTGAAAGTTGAATTTCAATGCTAGCAAGTGCACAACTTCTTGCAAATCTTTATTTGTTTCAAATAGTTACTCAACATGCAAATCTTCATCATCGAGAACAACACGCGAAGAATTAGATGATGGTCTACTCGTTCCAATCCCTGAGCTCCCACCCTGTTTATGTCTCTGACGGGATAAAGCAATAAAATCCTCATTTGTAAATTTATTTACATTCTTGTTATCCTGAACTACCAACTAAATTCTGTAAGTCACATCGGAGGAACATTTGTCTCAGGAATATTAGCAACATCCTCGCGAGCTATCTTCATTGTATCCCAAAAATCATTTGCATTGTCATTTGCTCCATCAGAATGCTCATTTCTACCTTCAACGTTGTCCTTCCTCACTAAATTCACGCAAATAGGTGTCATTTGCATTTTGTTAAACTCAAATAGATAATTCATTTCAACATGAGATATAACTTTCATAGGTGGAATAGAAAATGGAAAATGCTCTTTAAATTGAAATTTCAATACCATATCGTATCGAGATGAATCGACATTCAGCTTGTTCTGTATATCATGGTACAGTTCTTCGTACAATGTACTCTCTGTTATATGTGTTGACATACTACCTTGTATGTCATTTGTCAATTTCCATGCCCATTGGTTATTTTCATCCAATTCAAAATACCAAAGTAACAAATCGGGAGTACAATCATCATACATGCATGACAAAACACAAATTTGTGTTAATTCATTCAAAATTCAGGTTATAGTGGCAACAGAAACTTGTTATAAACAAAAAAAAATATAAATAACAGTCGGCTAATAGCCGTTAGCCGGCTGTTAGGCTATAAATAGCCGACTAACATCGGCTGTTAGCTGGCTCTTAACAGCCTAACAACCGACTGTTGTCCGACTATTAACAGCCGAATGTTACAATCGGTTGTTAGCCGGGGATAGCCATAACAACCACTGTTAACAGTCGGGGACATTGCCGACTGTTAACTTCCGACCTACACATTAACTAGTTTTTTTTTTCGTAAAAGCAAGTTGTTAAGACCGTAACAACTGACAAAATCGAAAAGTTGCTAGATGATTTTTTTTCATTTGTGCTTACAAAAATTATACATCTGCTAAAAAATTTATCTGACTGTAATCTATGTCGAATCTTAATTTATAGATTAAAATGTATACACATTTAACGAAAACGAAATTAAATATACATAAATATACTTACCGATTCAAAGTAATTGATAGAAAATAATTTTTTGCTTCAGTTATCAATATTTTTGAGATTTTCATATTGAAGAAGATGAGAGAGTTTTTATCTATGATGGATCTGATTTTGAAATTTTAAATATGGAGTGTTTGATTTTTATTTGTTAACTAAAAGGGTATTATTGTCTTTTTAACAAAATCATATTTTATAATTGTTTTATACATTTAAGGGCATTTTTGTCTTTAGACCTCAAATAGGCCAATGTGGAAATATGCATTTAAGGAAAAGTCAAACTGGAAAAAAGGGCCTTTGACTGTGCCCTTTTTAAAAGTACCCTCTGGAAACCAAAATTTTACTCAACCACAACGCCGTCCTCTACCACCAGGTGAACGATGAATGCCCTGTCGAGAGACCAAAATTGAGATGAACAATGTCAATACTATGGAACCATCGATCATATTGCGAAAATTTGCTAGTAGGTGCCCGAGACGCCTTCTCGTCAAGAAGATATTCCACAAGTTCTTGCAGCACTTACCTCAGACAACACGATCACCGATACAGAATGGACATCAGACAATAGAGCATCCAACCACGTGAAAGGTAAGCCAAGTATGTTAATTAATATACGTCAGTACTTTGAGTCTGATTCTATTCTTATGGGAGATGGTTCTTCCCTACCCATTGTCGAGATAGGTGATTCTAATATTAAGCAAAAACTAATTACTTTACTTTTGTGAGATATTTTGTTGGTCTCTGACTTAACTAAGAGTTTGCTCTCTGTGGACATTTAACCCAATGATAGTTGTTAATTAGGAAAGTTCAATAAATTACCTTTCTACAGTTCTGAGCATTTGAGTTAAAGTATTTTTGATAAAAATTTATTGTGACTTGTGGGGACCAGGCCCGGTTCTGGGCCGAGGCGGATGAGGCCCCCGCCTCGGGCCCAGAACTGGAGGGGGCCTATTTTTTGGCCCCCTCCCCAATTTTTTTTTTTTTTTTGAAATTGGGCTAAATAGGCCCCCACCCATTTTTTCTTTTTTAAATTGAGGCCTAGCCCACCAATTGCCTCTAACCTTTGGCCCAATTCAAAATTTGGGACAAAATTTTATTTTTAACCTAAATCTAAACATACCGTCTCCTTCACTACACTTCAATCCTTCTCAGTTCTCCCCCCCCCAAAATCCCACGACCCACACGGCCACACCCACTTCCCAAGTTCGGAGTTCCCAGCTCAGCAGCTCTCTCTGACTCTCAAAGCCTCAAACCAACTCTGTCTCTCACTCGTCTCCGGTCTCTGAACAATTTAACCAAGTTCAACTCTCTTCCCTACCCTAACTTCCGTCAGTCCGTGACCGGTGACTCCGTCTAGGCCCTGGCAAAACTTTTACAATGGGCGACGTCGAGACAGTGCGAGAAGCCTGGTGACTGCCTCTGCCTGTCGCCTGACTCTGGCTTCTGGTTCTGGAGTTCTGCTGGACGCTGCTAGGCTGCCACGGTCCACGCTGGTGACTGCCTCTGCCTGACTCTGAATCTCTGACTGGTAAGTCTGGCCCGGCCGTGTGTGGCCGTTTAATTTTGATGCTTTTTCGATTATTAATTTTGTAGCTTTTCTCTATGTATAGTTTAAAATGCCTGGTCGTTATGTCATTTATGTGTATTTAGATTATATAGAAATAGAATAGACCTCCATTAAATTCAATTTTCTGCTTTGACTTCGATTGAGTCCAATTTACTCTCAGCTAATCGGATTTAGAATTACAATAACTGGAAATGTTTGGCTCTACGAAGTAGGAATCACTTAAAACTGGTTTGCATTTTAGGCCACTTTGTTCCTTTATATCCATTTTATCTTGAGGTCTATTTTAATCATAGAAATTACTTTCCCAGAAGACCACGTCTGCACCTATATTATTCCGGTTAAGTGAATATATCAGCCTGAATACATCATGCTTACAAACCATACTCAATTGGCTTATTATGCTTCGATTGAGAGGTGAAGCTAGGTGATCTATCCAATTGTTATATGTAAGCACAGAAAAGCTGGCTATCTAATCAGCGCTCAAATATTGGGATATATTTATATGACAAATGCAATTTCTCTTTCCCACTAAGTTCCAGTAACCAGTGGTGTCTTGTATTATCAGGGTTTGTCAGGTTTTCTTCTTTATACCTTCCCTGTTAGTTTATTCCACTAACCTGAAGTCTGTAACCTTATCAGCGTTAATTCTGGTTGACCTCTCTGCCTCAAAACGACAAAGCGTAAAGAGGGTGAAATAGAATAATTGAACAGAGAAAAATATATACCCTTAAAGCATACACTCTATTTTTAAAGAGGGCATTCTATTATTTAAAGAGTTTCTATAAATTTAAAGAGGGCATTCTATTATTAATCTTGATTAGGATAAGTGGATAACATGATGTCTTTACTTGTCTTTCGAGCAAGGAATATTGTGTTTGAAGTATGACTTTACCTATAGTCTATAGATAGCTTGATTGTGAATGATTCAATTTCAGGTTTATGATAACTGCGATGCAACGCTGGAATATGGCGTGATTCCACAATTTTCGTCGATTTTCTACTTTTCAAGTAAGCAATGGCTGACTCTAACTTGATATTGAAAATTGAAATTGTTTGAAACCTTGTCGGCTTATATAATTGTGGCCTGGTCGGCTTGTATGATATTAAATTATAGCGTGTAGGATCAATTGCACAGGCGCACGTTGTCACTGTATTGAATACTTTAATTGTGAGATGATTGAGATATTTCGATTTTCTACTTGAAAATGTTTGAAGCCTTGTCGGCTTACATAATTGTGGCCTGGTCGGCTTGTATGATATTAAATCTTTTGTTCTTTACATTTGTTTGTTGTTCTACTCTTCAGTGTTAAATTAGCTATACGTTGCATAATGCACTGTTGAATTTTGCATTTACGTTGATCTTGGGGTGGGAGCCCAATTTGGGGAATTCGTCTCGGGCCCTGTAAAGCACAGAACCGGCCCTGGTGGGGACATGCCTTAGTTTTATCTATTCAAAAGTTTAGATATTATGCTTGTTGATAAATGTATATACTTATTCAAGGTCTAAAATAGATATATTTGATAGTTCTTAAATTGTTGTAATTTATGTTATATAGGTAAAACACAATGCTTGAACAAGGAATCGAAAGAAAGAAGCGAAAAATGGTAAAATTCAAAGATTGAGGACCAAATTACAAATTCAATAGTTGATTCGGACCACAAGATGATACTTTGAATATTTCTAGGAGAGAATTGAATGGAATTGGAACTCAAAAAGGAATGAAATATGATCAAAATCAATTTCCAATCGCACAAGTTATATTCCATATTTTTAGTCGAAGACTGAAACTGATTTTTAACATAGT
The DNA here is from genome assembly GCA_019097785.1 of Fraxinus excelsior. NCBI lineage: Eukaryota > Viridiplantae > Streptophyta > Magnoliopsida > Lamiales > Oleaceae > Fraxinus > Fraxinus excelsior. The sequence goes on from CM032628.1 coordinate 14,929,565, forward strand.
AAAAGTCCGAATTGGAAAAATTATAAAGTTGTATCACTTTCAGTTATCTTTCCAATTCACTTTGAGTCTCTTCAATAGGATATCATGAGAGAAAGTTATGGTCAAAATACTGACTGCTGTGCAGAGACAAAAAATTCGCGCGTGAAGACAACTTTCCTTATTCGATTGGAACTCTTTTGGAAGTTAATATGGACGTGATTTTCAACCAATTTTCGACTCTTACAAATACCTAAAAGAAAAATACATATTGGAGACCTCTCATATACATATTATACTCCAATACTCATCAATTATTATCATCAAATGAAGAGAATTCATAGTTTTTGTAAGAGAATTGAAAGAGATTTGTAAGAATTCAATCGAGTGAAGATTCAAACCTGATTTTTGGATAATGAAAAGAAGGCGCAAGTGAATATTCATCAAGAAACCATTGAAGAGATTCAAGATTTCAAGACTCATCTTCATCTTCTCAATTTATCAAAAAGTCGTGTTATATCTTTTCACTTAAATATGATTTCTTGTAATTTCAATATATTAGACTAATTTTATACATTGCCCGATGAGATGAACCCTTGTTATACTATTTTTAGTTTTTTATTAATTATTTTGACTTTAATTTGATTTGATTTGTAGATGTTTATTATAGTTTTTATCGTTCTTTTCAATTAATTGATCACCAATTGAATTGCTAGTGGATTTTATTGTTATCGAGAGAGACAATAGGGTTTAAGCACATTATAATAAATATTGTAAGGTTCGATAGAAGATGGAGATATACATCTATGTTTTGTATGGTTTCAATAGGTGTTCTAGTCATTGTTAATGCATTTATCATGTTTACATCTTTCATCGAAAGATGAAATGTCACATGATGGGAATAGATTTGATCGCTATCGAGAGAGATTTTCAATTAAATTAGGAATATTGACCAACATAAATGATTTCAAATTGTTAATTTAATTGTTACACTAAAAATGAAATAATAAGGGAGATTCGATATCTTAGCAATGCATCTCACATATTTGAAAAAACGCATTTGCTTATTTTCATTAGTTTAATTGATAATTCAAGAATTAGTATAAAAAATTCACAAAATTTATTTGTTATTCGATTAAAGTAAAAATTAATTTTAACTCGATCAAACATTTTATTCACTACTTTATTACTTGTTCACGATCCCATGCAACAACGCCAAAAACTTGATCCTTTGAAAACCTGCAAGTAAACGAGATCGTGAACAAGTAATAAAGTAGTAAATAGAGTGTCGAACCCACGATGATTACGTGTTTGATTGAGTTAAAATTAATTCCAAATTTAATCGAATAGAAAATAAATTTTGTGATTTTTTAATACTAATTCTTGAATTATTAATTAAACTAATGAAAATAAGCAAATGTGTTTTTCAAATATGTGAGATGCATTGCTAAGATGTCGAATCCCCCTTATTATTCCATTTTTAGTATAACAATTAAATTGACAACTTGAAATCATTTATGTTGGTCAATGTTTCTAATTTAATTGAAAGTCTCTCTCGATAGCGATGAAATCTATTTCTCACATGTGACAATTCTATCTCTCGATGAAAGATGCAAACATGATAAATGCATTAACAAGCACTAGATCATATATTGAAACCATATAAAGCATAGAATTATATCTCTATCATCTATCGAACCTTACAATATCTATATATAAAAAGTGTGTATTTAACGAAATTTGTTGGTTTAACGGAAAAACTAACGGAATTTCTTGATTTAACGGAAAAACTAACGGAATTTTTTTAATTTAAAAATCATTTAACTCCATAATTGGGCTTCAAAATTTACAATTCTAAAGCCCATGTAGAAGTATTGGATGTCATGCTCATTTTATAGATACACTTCTCTTCAAAGGTTTCATAAACTTTCAATGTGGGATTGTGCATTTTATATATGCTCTTAACTCCAATAGTTTTATAAATTTCCAATGTGGGATAGTGACAAAAAAAAAAGTTAAAATACTCATCAAAATCATTTTAAAATGTATGTCTAATTGACTAATTTGATTTTGAATTACAACTAATTAAATTGTAATATTCACTTTCATTCTTTCATTTATTTAATTTTCAAATTTAATTTAAATTACACTTGATTATTAATATATTAATGTTAGATATTATTTTCTATAAGTTTAAAATATTTTAATTTAACAAAGTAAACTATTTTAACATATTTATTTTTAATTTTTAGTGTTGGGACTAATTGTAGGATATATAATGAATCTAATTAGTAAAGATAGATTTACTTTAAATTATTTTTATGTATTTATTGCATTCGGTTCGACCGCAGTTGAATTTCCACAAACTTCATGTCAGAATCATTCTCGATTGTGAATCAAAATCCTTCATCTCCATTTTCAGATATCGGAATTATCAAATCCGCAAACTTTTCGTATAAATCCTATGATTAATGCTCATGTTTAGTTCCTTAATTAATAAAAAAAATTAAAATTCTTCTAACACTATTTGGCAATATTATAGTATTATATTAAATGTTTAGTAAGTATTATTTTTAAATATTAGATGATTTTATGATATAGTAAAAAATCTTTTTTTTTTTATAATATAGAAAAAAAATATTTTTTTAAATAAAAATATATTTAATGTCTTAAAAATAATTAAAATAATATTAAAAATACGAAACGTATTATGACGCTTATCCTTCGTATTGACACGCCTAAACTTGTGATTCTTGATTCTCAACATCGACATCTCGCAACGCATTACGCCTTTTAGAACATTATTAATAAATGAATGGAAAATGCAAAAAAAATTTGTACTACTACATTTTAGTCACTAGGAAAAAATGAAACTAAAAAAACAAAATGGATGTGGATATTATCAATTTAAAAATGATAATAGTTTATTTGGTAAGGTACATTGAACTCAATGAAGAAAAAATATTTATTTATTTAGTTTTGTATTATAATGTTATCTATTATTTTATTATGTATAAACGTTCATGATTAAATACAAAATTTAATATAATATAATAGTACGAAATACAAACTTATACATTTTAATTTAGAATTTAACACTATTCAAGTTAAAATTAATATATCACAATGTGTAATTATTTATTAATTACATAAACATTACATCATTAATTATTTAATGAACCAAAAAAATTATATATAACTAAGCAAACGTGCATTGCACGTTGCTTAAACCTAGTTTATTATAATGTGCTTAAATCCTATTGTCTATTTCGATAACAATAAAATTCACTAACAATTCAATTGGTGGTCAAGCAATTGAAAAGAACGATAAAAACTATAATAAACATCCACAAATCAAATCAAATTAAAGTTAAAATAATTTATTAAAAACTAAAAATATCATAACAAGGGTGGTTCATCTCATCCTAACAATGTATAATATTAGCCTAACATATTGAAATTACAAGAAATCACATTTAAGTGAAAAGATATAACCGATTTTTTGATAAATTGAGAAGACGAAGATGAATTTTGAAATCTTGAATCTCTTCAATGGTTTCTTGATGAATTTTCACTTACGCCTTCTCTTTTTTACCCAAAAATCAGGTTTGAATCTTGACTTGATTGAATTCTTGCAAATCCCTTTCAATTCACAAAAACTATGAATTATCCTCCTTTAATGATAATAATTGATGAGTATTAGAGTATAACATGTATATGAGAGTTCTCCAATATGTATTTTGCTTTTAGGTATTTGTTAGAGTCGAAAATTGGTTGAAAATCACGTCCAAATTGACTTCCAAAAGAGTTCTAATCAAATAAGAAAAGTTGTCTTCGCGCGAGAATTTTTTGTCTCTGCACATCAGTCAGTATTTTGACCACAACTTTCTCTTTTGATATCCGATTGAAGAGATTCAAAGTGAATTGTAAAGATAACTCAAAGGGATAGAACTTTTCTAGAAATATAATTTTTCCAATTTGAACTTTTACCATGTCAAAATTTGGTTTCAATCTTCGACTAAAAATTTGAAATATAACTTGTGCGATTGGAAATTGAATTTGAAAATGTTTTGATCATATTCCATTCCTTTTTGAGTTCTAATTTCATTCAATTCTCTCCTAACAATCTTCAAAGTATCATCTCGTGGTTCGAATCAACTATTGAATTTGCAATTTGGTCCTCAAACTTTGGATCTTGCAATTTTCACCATTTTTCGTTTCTTTCTTTCAATTCTTTGTTCAACCATTGAGTTTTATCTATATAACATACATTACAACAATTTATGATATATTTTGTCAGGAGAACTATCAAATATCGCTATTTTAGACTCCGAATAGTGTATAAAATACATTTATCACTTGTTTGGTAGATGATAAGTACACATGGATTATTCCAATATAAATCAGATTTTGTTACTGCATATTTAGATTTTGAACAGTATGTTGCTAAGCAATTCAACAAGTAGATCAAAATTTTTTACTCAGATGGAGGCGGTGAATTTATAAACATAAAACTATCCTTACATTTCGTATCAACAGGGACATTGCATCAGGTATCTTGCCCATATACACTAGAGTAAACAGGTATAGCTGAAAGGCGCCATAGAATTATACAAGAATTATGCTATTTCATTGTGGTGCTCCTCTTTTTTTGTGGGTTGAAGATTTTCAAAATGCTATTTATCTTGTTAATCGTCTGCATTCATCAAGCATTAACTTTGAGACTCATTTTTTTATTTTTAAATTACATGGAAACTACCTGGTTTACTCTTCTCTTCGTGTTTTTTTGGATCAAAATGCTTTCCATGCACGTGGAACACACAGCGTCATAAATTTGATCCCAAATATGTTCTCTCTGTCTTTGTAGGTTACAGTGAAATGTAAGGGTTATAAGTGCTTTCATCCTCGTACCAATCCTGCACCACATGTCATCAGTATCTTTGACCATTTCCCGTTCAAAGTTTGGTCAACAATCTATAAATAATCAGCTTTTAATCTTCTAAGATTTGTGCTTGCCAAATCATTTATCAACATCCACTCAAAGTATAAGAATGACACCCTCAAGTCTTTATTGTCGTTTAATTTTCAATTTTTCAATTTTGAGGGTTTATTCTAAAATTACTAGAATGTAGTTAATTTGTCATTCTAAAAAATTATTTTTCAAAACAGAAAATTAGAAAAAAAAAAAAATATGTTCGATCTAAAATTTTGGAAAACTATTTTATTACATTTTATTTTATGAAATTTGGTTATTCAGTAAAATAGAATAATTTTTTGTTAATATCTTATCATGTAATATATAAATATTAAAATTGATAAATATTATAATTTTATTTTTTTTTGCTACAAAAGTAAATAATAAATTGAGTTGGCAAAATATAGGAATTTCTTTGTTAATATCTTATCTATTTTTATTTAAATATTTTTTTTAAGAATTATGTAAATAACTATAAGAGATTAAACAAAAATTTTTTTTTTTGACTATTTTTATTTTTCTAGAATTTTATTTTTAAAAAATTAGATTTTTTTTTTCTTTACTTCTTTTTTAAAAAAATTCGATTTCATTTTTTCATTTTTTTATTTTTATATATTTTTTAGAATTTTATTTGTTATAATTTGTAATTTTGTTATAAATTTTTTTTTTTTTTAGAATTTTATGTAAATAAAGTTTTATTTAAACACTTATTTCCCATGTTTTAAGTGTTATCAGTAAATTCCGAGAATTCTCAAAACTTCAAAATGCATTTTTGAGTTTTATGTTATAAGTTTAATCTTGTTTTCAAAAATGTATTTTCGAAAATTCAAATTACACAAGTTTCGGATGTTTGGCAAAATTAAAAGTTGAAAACATGTTGAAATTAGTAAACAAAACGCACCCTTGAAATTTTCGAGAATCAACGAAACAACTTTTCTCAGTTAATTTCCACATACAATTGTCTCAAAGCAACGATTTTATCTTGCAAAAATCGACCACATCTTCATTCATTGAGACGATAACTAGTTAGGATGGTATAAAAAAATATTATAAAGCACAATGAAGTTTCAAGTATCGATAAAAGGAATGTACGAGCATTCTTAACTTTTTAATTGACGTAAATAAACTTTCAAGTAAACGTCATTCAGCAAGAAATATCATGTAAATATCCTTGGAACTAATATTTAGATCCACCACTTCATTACCCATCACGTGCCCTTCGTGTTACCATGATTTTTCGTGTTAATATCCTCGATATCAAATGATCAATTTATTTTGCAAGAAATAAATCTAAAAAGGGAAAAGGGTAAACAATTTCGAACAGTTCTAAAAGAAAAGAGTAATGCTATGTAGTCTTACTGACGTTGCAACCTGGCCTAGGTAACGCTCGATGATAGGTTACAACCCTTATGGGGCTAGGTCAAAAACACTTTTACTCTTAAAATATTAATGAGAAATTAACACTCTAATTACTGCTCAATGTTGAACCAATATCAGTTTAATCTATAAATAAAATGTTTGTTTGAAATAACTTAAAAAGTAAATAAAAGTTGATGTTAAAATCTGCAATTAATACTGTGTTATGAAACACATAACTTTTATCAACATTTCAACCATGTACTTCATCATTTTTTTTATTTTTATTTTTATCAAAAATTACCAAAATATTTAGAATAAACAACCCTGCCACTTCACGTGGCGCCCCCCTATTGGCTCGGGGCTGTCGTAGTGACAGGGTCACAGTAGCAAAGCTCAAACATTTATCAATAATTTTGTCACTTCAAACTTACATTTCACCTAATAAATCGAAATCTAAACGAAACCATAGGGTCACATGTTTCACTACGGAAATGGCGAAGAACTCTCAAACAAGGTGTCAACTATTTTTTGGATAAACTTTTGATTTTAGCGTCCCTTGACTGGGCCCGTGCAAAAATTATCTTGTGGTCGACCGTGTCTAATAATGAAGAGCTTCGAGTTTATCTAGGAAGGACACGGCCAACGATATGGTTTACAAAGCAGGTCGAGTCCTCCAAGATAGCTACATGGTTTACAAAGCACGTCACAAATTTAAACAGCTGACAAAAGATATGAAAATTCCATTGCTTGATAAACATCACAGGTGAAGGAAAACTGATATTGATTCAATTCCCCTTGCTGATAACACTGCATATTTCAGTTCTAGAATTGTACCCACAGCTAGTGACAGACACAGCCTAACAGTTCAGCATGACCAGACCGAATATTGATCGTTGACCATTGACGGTTCACAATCAGCGATCGTAAGAATGATAACAGTTTAATCGGCCGAATGCTTATTTTCACATCATATTTTAAAAAATAAATAATATAAAGGTGTGACAAAATATTTCTCTCAATATGTAAATAAAATATTTTAAAATAAATCATCTTCAAGAATTCCTTAACCAACCAAACATACTCTAAAACCTCCACCATTGTACATTCACCACATCACCATATATACGTAGCGTGACTCTCTCTCTCTCAACATATTCTCCTCACAACCTCTGCAATATTAAAGTAAAAATGAAATCTAAAGTAACCTCACTCCAAATAACTAACATCAAATTAGAAGGGGTTAATTCCTCAACCAAACCTTCCATATCATAATCCCACAATTATTGCTTACCAATTCCTAATTCCATGGTCATTCAATTACCTACCAAATTGCCTTCAACAAATTTGGAAATCTCACCCACCCTCTGAGGGAGGAGTAGCTAAATGAGGATGAAGCAGTCGAAGAAAAACCACCACCACCAAAAGAAGTTTACATATGGGAAATCTCACCTTGGCCGATGAAAGATGCGATGTAGTTCTCCTCAAATTCCTTGGGGTCAGGGTATCTATGATTTTTCCCCTAAAATCAAAGCCATTGCATAACTTCTCTTTGGGGGTACTTTTTAAATTACCCTTATTAAACGTGTGTTTTTTCACTTTACCCAAATTTTTTTGACATTCACCACAATAGCCGTCCAAGGCTTAAAAGACAAAAATATCCTTAAAATGTTATACAATTACATAAATGTGGTATTGTTTAAAAGAAAAAATACCCTTCTTAACTTATAAAGAATTCCAAACATTCCCAATTAAATTTTAAAACAAAATCACTTTCTTTGTCTATTTACTCCAACACAGATAAAATTATTTCATTTTTCATCTGCTTCAAACTTCAAAACAGATAAATTTATCAAACACTATACAAGAAGATATTATTTACAACAATCAGTGGAATCAGTTTACGTATTTTTAAATTCGCTTCGGTTAAATTAGTAAAAAAATTTCATATTTAAATCTTATTTCGATATAGATATATAAAGAATTTACAATTTAAAATGGATCTAAAATCATTTTTAACAAAAATGAGAAAAAAATTTATCTGCATGTATAATTACAGACAAATTTACGATATGTAAAATGCCAAGACATAATGATGGAAAAAACCATGCCCGGATGACCCAGATGGCCCACTCATCCAAGCAGTTTGGGGAGGGCGCGTTTGACAGAGTTTTTAGGCTATAACTTTCTCTCCCGATATCCGATTGAGGTGATTTAAAATGCGTTGAAAAGCTAACTCAAAGGGATACAGCTTTGATTCAGATACCATCTTCGAATTCGATCGTTTTTCATGTCAAAAATCGGTCTCAATATGAAGTTGAAAACCGATGTAAAATATTTCCATGTTTTGGCTATATTTCATCCATTTGACTCATTTCTTCATCCAATTGATCTCCAACACTCTCGAATCTTCATCACAAAGTTAGAAACAAGTTTAAAATATTTTCACTTAGTCCTTGAACTATCGCTTTCCTCCATATTGGTCTTTTTCGCTCTTTTCTTCTAATTTTCATCGTGTTCGTCCATTTCATCCTAAACCAAAATACAAGTGTACTTAGAATACTTAGACGCCAATAAATTATGAAAATACAATTATTATTGGATGAAAAGCGTGATAATTGATATGGGTCTTTATTCTTAGAATCGAGTGACCTTCAGACTCTGAATATGCAAACTGTTCCCTTCAACGGCCTCTTGCCTTAACGGGATCTTTGCTATTTCAACTTCTTGCCTTCGCTGTATCGTTTCCAAGGACAAATCCCTAGATTTGAATTAAAGAAAAACTGTATCGATTGTTAAAATAAGAAGTTTCTTCTTAGATCCATCAAGAATCTATGAGAATGAAAATTTAGAAACTCATTCTTCTATAAAAGAAATGGAATATTATTGATATTCTGAAATTGGTACAATGATTATATCAAAAGATAGAAATGTTTTGGTTTTCTCACAGTCTGAGAGCTCAAGTATTTTTCTAACTCATTCTGTCACTATCTTAGCCCAAAGACTTCTATTTATACAACTACATGAGACTTGATTATTGGTCTCTTACATCATTCATTATCCCATACTCTACTAATGAAGTTCTATTATTACAACGGTATATCCACTACATAATTGTAGTTCTATAATTCTTTTAGGACTTGATTGTTCTTTTCTTACAATTATAATGGCTTAGTTATCAATTTTATTTTTTGGGGGTATTTTTGGTAGTATAATGGAGTCGTATGTGATCATAACAATTGAGAAATACATGGAAATAGCCAGAGTTAAACCATACCCTTTCCAAAATAGCATTTGACTATTCAAAAGTAAGAAACTATCAAAAATACCCCTAAAAATAAAATTGATAACTAAGCCATTATAATTTTAAGAAAAGAACAATCAAGTCCTAAAAGAATTATAGAACTACAATTATGTAGTGGATATACTGTTGTAATAATAGAACTCCATTAGCGGAGTATGGGATAATGAATGATGTAAGATGCAAATAATCGAGTCTCATGTAGTTGTATAAATAGAAGTCTTTGAGCTAAGATAGAGGCAGAATGAGTTAGAAAAATACTTGAGCTCTCTGACTGTGAGAAAACCAAGACATTTCTGTCTTTTGATATAATCATTGTACCAATTTTAGAATATCAATAATATTCCATTTCTTTTATTGAAGAACGAGTTTCTAAATTTCCATTCTCATGGATTCTTGATAGATTCTAAGAAGAAATTTCTTTTTATTTTAACAACCAATACAATTTTTCTTTAATCCAAATCTAGGGACTTGTCCTTGGAAACGATACAATGAAGGCAAGAAGTTGAAATAGTAAAGATCCCGTCAAGGCAAGAGGCCGTTGAAGGGAACAATTTGCATATTCGGAGCCTGAAGGTCACTCGATTCTAAGAATAAAGATCCAGATCAATTATCACGTTTTTCATCCAATAATAATTGCATTTTCATAATTTATTGGCGTCTAAGTGTTCTAAGTACACTTGTATTTTGGTTTAGGATGCAATGGATGAACGCGATGGAAATTAGAAGAAAAGAGCGAAAAAGACCAATATGGAGGAAAGTAATAGTTCAGGGACTAAGTGAAAAAATATTCTAAACTTGTTTCTAACCTTATGATGAAGATTCTCAAGTGTTGTAGATCAATTGGATGAAGAAATGAATCAAATTGATGAAATATAGCCAAAAACATGGAAACGTTTTGCACCGGTTTTCAACTTCATATTGAGACCAGTTTTTGACATAGAAAACGATCGAATTCTAAGTTAGTATCTGAAGCAAAGTCATAGCCCTTTGAGTTAGCTTTTCAACGCATTTTAAATCACCTCAATTGGATATCAGGAGAGAAAGTTATGGCTTGAATACTCTTTCAAGCGAGCCCTCCCCAGACTGCCCGGACGAGTGGGCCATCTAGGCCCGGACGTCTGGGTCATCCGGGCATGGTTTTTTCCATCATTATGTCTTGGCATTTTACATATCATAAATTTTTCTGTAATTATACATGCAGATAAATTTTTTTTCTCGTTTTTGTTAAAAATAATTTTAGATCCATTTAAAATTGTAAAATTTTTATATATCTATATCGAAATAAGATTTAAATATTAAAAAAATTTACTAATTTAACCGAAGCGAATTTAAAAATACGTAAACCGATTCCACTGATTGTTGTAAATAATATCTTCTTATATAGCGTTTGATAAATTTATCTGTTTTCAAGTTTGAAGCAGATGAAAAATGAAACAATTTTTATCTGTGTTGGAGTAAATAGACAAAGAAAGTGATTTTGTTTTAAAATTTAATTCGGAATGTTTGGAATTCTTTATAAGTTAAAAAGGGTATTTTTGTCTTTTAAATAATACCACATTTATGTAATTGTATAACATTTTAAGGATATTTTTGTCTTTTAAGCCTTGAACGGCTATTGTGGTGAATGTCAAAAAAATTTGGATGAAGTGAAAAAACACATGTTTGACAAGGGTAATTTAAAAAGTACGCCGTCATCTCCCTCATGCAAAGTCGCTGGAAAATACCATTTTCGACGATATCCACCTCCCAAAACTCACCAAAATCACATTTCATCCTTAATACAATATCTACAACAATTTCTTCAAAGATAATCAACAAAAATTCGAAAACATGTTTTATTTATTTAATGATTTCAACCATGCTTTGTAAGATAACATGTCAAATTACTGAATTTTGGTCAGTTTTTTGGTCGTCAATCTTGCTCCTCGTTGGCGAATAATTTTTGTTTTCTCCTCTTCCAAGTCACGTGTGAGGGTAAAAATGAGAAAATGCTTGACTTTTAAGTTTTATTAGTGTTTTCCTGTTTTTTTAAATACTGGTCAACGGCTATTTTGAAAAATGGGCCGGGTCACCCGGGTATTTTTAACTATTTCCTCCTTCTCTTTGCCCCAACTCAAATGGGCCCAGGAAATTGAAGGTAAATGTAATGGACATTATTTCATTTATGTTGGGCCTAATTTTTTTAAAAAATGTCCAACTCTCTTAGCCCAAAACAAAAGGGCCAAAAAAATATACTTTTAACATAGAGGAAATTACAGTCTCACCTGTTTTTAAGTTACCACTTTCAAAAATACAAAATCAATTTTATAATTACATAAATCAGGTTTTAATTAATGATTTTTAAATTAATTTTTATTTAAATCAATCCTACACAAATTCAACCCTAATTTTTTCATTCTCTCTCTCTCTCCCTCCATCTCTCTCTCCCTAACCCATTTTCTCTGCCCTTTCCCTCTATCCATGCGTCGTCGCCACCGAAGCACTGCCCGCACTGGGCCACAAAACCTCCTGTCAATCAACAACTTCGACACACAGCGACACACAATACTGCGAGTTCGCACCGTTTGCAGATCTACTTTTTATTTTCCACCATCAAGCCTTCACCGTGACGTCTTCGGAGCCAGAGGGAGGCAAGGTCAAGCAGAAACAGAGGAAGGTAAGATCGTTACGCCGCCGGCAATGATGATGGTAGCACAACGATGTAAACGTCGCAGAGATGCTTCACCCCTGCCGCTATTGTAGTTCAATGGTAATGGTGGCGGCACTGGGATTGTGATCTAGTGGACTTGTGGAGGTCGTTGTGGTGTGGTGGATTTGTGGTTGTAGCGTGGTCTGTTGTGTGATTTGTGGAGATCGTGGTGGCAGCGGCTGTTTGGGGATTTTTTTAGTGGGGTTGGTGGTTACAGTGTGGTGGAGATGAAGATAGATGAGATAGTAGTTGTAGTGGCGGCTGCTATGGTTGTGGCGGTGGCGGTGGCTGTGGATGTGATTGTGGATTGGTTGTGATTGCTGGCAATGTTGGTGGTGGACGTGGCACAGCAATGTTGATAGGTTTGGGGGTTTTTTAGTTGGTGGTGACTGTGGTGGTCACGATGGTGGTGGCGTTGGCGGTAATAGATTTGAGGAGAATATGGAGGTGGTGGTGGTGGTGGTGGTGGTCACAAATCGTTTCATTGATTGTGATCAATAAATATTGTGTGACCTACAAATTTATTAATTTGTGATCAATAAAAGTAATCTGTGACCTATCATTTGATGTTTTGTGACCATAAAATAAGTTGTGTGATTTATAAATTTCGTGATTTGTGACCGATAAACAAATTGTGACTTTAAAATTTTTAATTTGTGACCGATGAACTAACTGTGACCTATAAATTTTATGAATTATGACATTAAAATTTTTGATTTGTGACCAAGTTTCATATACCTGTGACTTTTATATATTTATTAATAGAATATATAATTAATTAATTAAATCATAAATAAATTTTAATGAAAACCTGATTTTTGAAACTTAAAACCAATATCCTTAATTTTGAAATTTTGTTTATTAAAAGCCTTATTTATGTATTGTTCCCTTTAACATAAGCCCCTTCTTCTCTCTGCAACAGTTTGCAACAGCAATAGTGACCCCGGCGGATCCAGCACGGGCGGTCGCGCCCCCTCGCCGGGTGCTGGGTCCGCCCATGCCCACAGCCAATCTATGCAAGCAAGCAAGTTCATCTTTCACCGTAATGCTGCTACATTCATGACACTGCTCCTCTACCATGGAGCAACATAGAAAATATTCAAACAGCAAATTGAAACCACTTGGTAGTATTTCTTATGTTTCCAACTCCGAAGCAGCATCATCTGCAAACTCATCAGGCGGATTTGTCGTAGGGAAGAATTCTTCACCAGGGTACATTTTTTGGAATAGCTGCCAAGATATACAGAAAAATGGACATTGGCCCAGTCAGTGTTATTTCACCATAACAGAAAGGAGTGTGCAGCTCAGTAATCTATGTTCTCTTCGCTAACACATGGGAATTCAAGCAGTAAAACCTTCTTGTTAAACAATGAGATTCAGGTTATGGGCTACCTTTGCTGTTGTATCTAGAAGACTATTGTAGATTTGTAGTGCAGATGCTCATCCGGCATTGTCATATAGTTGATGGATTCAAATGCACCCTGAAATTGATAGTGACAAATGGAACAATATAAAGACCAAAGAAGCACCTGATGAACAGAAAAAGAAATTAAAAAAAAACATATAGTCCCTATCTGTAAGAACAAAGGAGCTCATTAACCTTAATATAAATTACTGAGGTAATTGAACATAAATTAAGGTGTAACCAAAAGATATTTGAGACCAATCTAGTTTATGCTTTGGATTTCTATTCATTTTCGTATATGATGGAAGATCTACCTATATTTAAAAGACTCCAAAGCCAAATTACTGTTCATAACCTGTTCACAACCTTTTTTTTTTTTTTTATCATTTATATATTTTTGAACGTTTTTCTTCGACGAGTTCTAACTTTTGTTACGGTTGGCCGTTTCGCACGCCATTAGAGACTGGGAAAATTAGGTCGTAAGCACTTCGATATAATATTAAAAATGCAATATTTCGACTTCGTTTGATATCCTATAATGACCTCAAAAATTGAGACAAAAATAAGAAAACTCATTTATATATTTTGGAACGTCTTACTTCGACGAGTGCTAACTTTTGCTACGATTGACCGTTTCGCACGCCGTTAGATATGGAAGAAACTAGGTCGTGAGCACTTCGATATAATATTAAAAATTCAATACTTCGATTTCGTTTGACCCAAATATCACTGTTCGTAACCTGTTCATACCTTTTTTCTTTTTTTTTTTCTTCTTCAAATGCCAACCCAATTATCACTGTTCATAACATGTTCGA
>CM032628.1:14944184-15115685 GCA_019097785.1 Fraxinus excelsior
ATTTGAAGGACGATGTCTACTATGTGAGTAAAATATTCTTTCTGTTTACTTGTCTGTCGACCTTATATTTTCCAATTTTCAAATTTACAGGGAAGACTGGAGAAGAGTACTTGTCAGAAATAGGAGAAATTCAAGAATTTCGGAGCTTATATCGACCTTTTATACAACTTAGACAAATGGTTTGTTTTCGAACTAATGATGCACTAGCTGGAATGTGGGATGGCTTTACGGAGAAAGAAGATATTGAGTTGACCGAGAATAGAAAAACAAAAACATATAGCAACCATTGCTTAGAGAGTGGCCTCTGCTTGATTTTGTGATATACATGCCGTGCTCTCTCCCTCTCGCTCTCTCTCTCGTTTTTGTGTTTGTTTTTGTTTTTTGTTAATGACTTAGTTTACTTTCACTTTGCTTCTTATATAGGTATTTTTGTATACTAAACCTCTCATGACTTCATTCGTGATGGTTTTGTTGCCTTATATTTGAACTGTAGCGTAGGATAATTTTGTCTTGGGGGATGTGCTTATATTATTCATTCACAATTTATCATTCATCGACATATGTTTAATGTTCAATCTGATTAAAGCCCATGTATAATTTAAGATTATATATTGTGGATGGTCTCCACTGACCAGCTAATTCACACGTTTTATTGCCTTGCACTTGTCGTTTGTTGTCTTGCAAATGTATCCAAGGCTGAAAAATGAAAATGAATTGGTATCAAATCCCATGCATGAAATTTGAGAATTCTACCGAAAGCTCACACCAGTAGAGTGGTTTTGACTGTGGTACTGTGGGTGAAATTTCTGGCCTTTTTTTATCCTTGTTGAAGTCGGCTTGTGACATGTATGTAGCTAATATGATAATAATTCTGCTTAAAAAAAAAAATTCAAAGTGAACAAAATACACAAATAAAATATTATGAAAAAAAAAAAACAGAGAAATTTTAGAAAAACAAACAAGCCTTATTCTCTGAAATATCTTGACCAGAGGGTGGAATGTGGGAGGAAGAGGATCGATAACAACTAACAAAGCGGGATTGGGTATGGTGAGAACTTTACACAATGTTTTTCATGGTCACTAAACTTTAAAACATTTTCAACTAATCATTGAAATCATCAACTCTTTACCCCATCCGTCACTCTACTCACCAGCCATTAGACAGAATGGGTGATGTGGATAACAAATATTCACACGGCAATTTGGCCGTTACGTTACGCCACATCACAATCGTTCGATGGCGAATGTAAAATATTAAGGGAAGTACGATGTTCAATAAAAAATATTGAGAAAATACATTGATCAATATGAAACATTATGGAAAGTATAGTGGCCAATACGATATTAAACCCAATACTTTTTTTAGGTATTTAATCTAAAATAATGTTATTCATAGTCATCGGTTATAGTTGTAATCATATATGACAGCTTGTTATTTCAAATAATAAGATAATGCATCAAATAAAGAGTTGTCACATAAGGATAACTATCGTAGTCGTTAATTCTGAATAGCATTAATCTAGTACTTGTAGTGAATTATTTGTAAAAATAAACAAAAAAGCAATTAAGAAGTATCAGAAATGATCCAATAGCACCGATGCTCATATTATGTTAAGCATTAGTGACATGTCATATAAATTTATTTGTGGATTTTAAACTTAATTCAAATGTTGAGGTCAACCATAAATATCCTCCAATAGATTCATATGACACGTCACCGGTACTTAACATAAGATGAGTATCGATGTTCAATAGATAATTCTTGTAAGAAGTATATGTTAAACATCACGTTGGCCAATATATTTTCTCAATACTTTCGATTGACCAATATACTTTCTCACAATTTTTTCCTGGCCTCTAAATTTTAAAATGTTCTTGATTATTACTAGTGAGGTGAATGTGCGTTGCACGTTAGTTGGTCAATGTTAAAAATAAGTGAATGTAATTTGAGAGAAATTCATTTGAAAGCATAAAAGATATTCATAAGTTGGTTCAAATTGACATACCTTTCATCAAGGGTGGAGCTAGGGATTTTGTCTAGTGTGGGCATAATTTTAGGTATTGACTACAATGAATTTTTTTGGTCAAACTTAATCTATGAACGAAAAGAACTTCACGTGATCAATGCAAAGTCTTGGAGAGAAATAGTTTATGTTTCCCATACTCCATATGTGATTCAAGGCAATGGCCTTCGTCCCGTTTACCCGATTAGGCGAGTAATTGGGACTGGACTCTGTGGGTATCAAATTTAGTGAGTTTTTTTGTCCCTACCATCAAGTCTCTCTATTGCCACATTTGGTTGCCCACCCCATAAAATAACATTAATTTGAGATTATTAATAAAATTAATAGTTGATTAATCTAAGGGTGCGTTTAATTGACAATAATTTTCACCTAATTTCTTATTTTTGTGCTGTTTGATTGATAATTTTTTTCACAGAAAATGTTTTCCCACTTTTAGTCACAATACCATATTTTGGATAGTTATCATTTTCCTTGTGGAGATTGTTGTACAAAACCTTGTGCTTTAGTTCCCACCTAATGTGCCGTTGGCTCTTTATTTGTCATTGTCATTAGCTTTCCTCTTCTAATCTTCAATGCCAATAAAAAACTGGGTTGTTCTTCTTGATTTCTCTTCTTTAAGCCCAATTTGTAGCGCTTAAGGTCCTCAACTTTTGTCATTTTAACACATCCCTAACTTTTTTCTCGTTGAATTAAAAACATTTCCATTAATTAATACATCTCGTCTCTGATGATGATTTCTATAAAAAATTATGTTCTCATGCTTTGAAATAAAGAAATTTTTATTTAGAACTTAAGCATTTATTTTTTTAAAAAAATAATGGGTAAACAAAGCGATTTGTTCCGCTCAATAGACTTTTTGGATGAAAATCGTTATCAAAGATAAGATGCACTAATTACTGGAAAGTATTGAAAAGTAAGAAACATAAGTACTATAATGAGAAAATTCATCCCATATGTCATCTGTATTAACGCAGCAAACATCATCTGTAGTATTAAAAGGTGGAAATTATTATATATATGTAAGTAACAACCAATATTTGTCTACACAAACATCTACCAACTATATCTAAAATGAAAAATCATTTTCAAATAATCGGTTCTCAATAAATCAGTCATCCGTCTTTATTTTTCCTCTCCGTCAGTTTGCCTGATTTGTCTGTGTTTGAACAACGGCACAATTTCAAACCTCGCTTTGGTAGCATTAAATGACATGGAGTGTTAGATATGTGAATATGATATGGAGCTTGTTGTAATATTTTTAGAGGATCTATTTGCTTTCTTTGATCAAATATTTTCAATCATGCACAAATTAGAGTGTTGGACAAGTGACTCTGACTTTGATCACAAAATAACACATGCGGTCGTAACCTAAAATTTTCGTGACTATGACCTAATATTTTGTCTCTGTGACATTTTTCTACAAAATAACTAATAAACTATCGCATATCCAACACTTGTATTTAGATTAAAAAATCAAGTAATAATATAACAAAATCAAATCACACTTATCAAGATGAGGTCACATAAGATATAAATCAAGTGACATTTCAAAAAAAAAAAAAAAGTCACAAATTATCAAAATCAGGTCACAAAACCCCCATTTACATGATGTTCGGCAGTGGTGGACCCAGCACCCGGCCAGGGGGGCGGCCGTGCGTGCTGGGTTCCGATGGAGTTTTGGGAAGGAGGTCGCCGCGCCATCGCTTGGTTTGGTTTGGTACCTGTTCCGACTGCTGTTCATATTCTCCAATTGCCTTTTCTTTTCTTTTTTTTGTTATGTAAAATGATTGGGCCGTGGCTGCCAGCCCAATCATTTTTAATTAATTGAGTTGGGCTGTATTTTATTCAGCCTAGTACTTAATATATAAAGGCCCCGCACAATCTTTTTTTTTTTGTAATTGGGTTGGGCACTTGGGCTATTTGTTTTTCGATCCAACAGGCCAATACTTAATTATACACTTAACCCATGAGCCCAACCCATGAGCCCAATTGAAAATAACATTTGTTGGAAGAAAGTTTAATTTTCTCCTTCTTCATCAGCCAAACGACGCGATTTGGAGTCGTTCCTCTGTTCGGCTGTCCCTGCTCCTGCACCGCAGTCTCCGGTCCGCCTTCCACCATACCACCAGTGAATTGAACGGCTGCAGACAAAGGAGAGAGACCGATCGTCGTCCCCGCCGTGAATGACCCATTGACCCGTAAGTTTAATTTTGTTTGTTTTGGTTTTTTTTTTTTTGGTTTTTTTTTTGTTTGTTGTGTTATTATATATTTATGAGTTATGAGTTATTTTCATGATTTATGATAGTTTCCTCTTTCTTGTGTTGATTAGGGTTTAGGGAAATTAGAAATTTGGAATTGGGGGAAATTAAAATTTGATTTGGAATTGAATTTGGATTTAGAATTGAAATTGAAATTGGAATTGGAATTGGATTTAGGTTTATGGTTTGGAATTTGATTTAGGTTTATGGTTTGGAATTGGATTGAGGGTTTTGAATTGAATTTGGAATTGAGACCAAATCGAGTCAATAGGAAGTAAGTTCGTTTTACGGTTTAAGTTAAATAAATTAATGTTGTGTTAACAAAAGAGAAATCAAACCAACTTTAAGTCATCAAATGGAGATTCATCACTATAAAAATATTTAATAGAAGTTTAACCTAATGGAGATCATCACTACACGATTAAATATTGAAATTCAATAACTATCAATGTGTAAATAACTACAACTTCTCTTTATTTGAGGATTGGAATTAAGTTAATCTCTGTTCATTGATTTATTTTGCACACTTCCAATTGTTGACTTTGACCGGTCAACGTTCGCGGTCCGTTTGGGCTGAGCTTTGAGGCTAGGTCCGCCACTGATGTCCAGCATGCCAAAACTCTACATTTCACATTGCAAGGCATTTACACAAACAATAAATATTGATTAGAGATTTCACTTTCTTCAATGATTTTTCTAATAGATGCAAACTTCTTCATTCTCTTAGGTGATGAAATTCTTCGACTTTTTTTTCTTCCTCTTTTTTTCTTTGATTTTTATCTACATTTCGGATTATCACCATTTTGAAGAACAATGTATGGTGAATGTTGCTTACATAGAGAATTTTTATACTGGATTCTTCAATTTAATGTTGTATGAAATCTCGGTGGTGATAATGGATGGTGATAGTGGTAGGTTAGAGTGATTTAGCATGGAGGGTGAAGAAATGCATGCGCGATTGAAAAGAAATCTTTAAACCCATATTCTTATTTAAAACTTATTAACACCTGATTTATGAAAAGAAATCTTTTAACCCATATTTTTGAAGTTTAAATGTAGGGTTTTGCTTAATTTTCTCTTGGGAAAATTTCATAAGTAAGAGATTAAGTTTTTCCCATTTCAAATTTAAGAAATAAAGTTTAAAATTTAAAATTTCAGATTTTTTAAGGTTTAAAATTTCAAATCTAAGACTTTTTTTAAATTTATTTATAAAATAATTAATTAAACATATATTTTATTAATTAAATATATTAATGTCACAATTCCACATAATTGGTCACAAATCACAATTTTTACATGTCACGAATTATTTTACGATCACAATTCAAAAATTTTATATGTCACATTTATTCATCGTTCACAAATCAAAAATTTTATAAGTCACAAATTATTTTACGGTCACAAATCAGAAATTTTATAGCTCACAAGTTATTTTACAATCGTAATTTAGAAATTTAAGTCACAATGTTGAGCTTTCCGGGACCTCAACACGACCCACGCTACCGAGCTTTACGGGACCTCGATATGACCCACACGATGACTTATAACAAGGCGCACCAAACCTTATACAACGTTGATCTTTAAGGGACTACAACCGACCCACAATTCAAATGAATTTTACAATACAAATCTTCTCTTCTTATCGAAGAGGCAAACACTTTAATAGATGACAAATGAATTAAGTTCAAGTGTTGATGTTGTAAACTTTGATAAAAGATGGATGATGAAATAATTTGTATTGTTATCAAAGTTTTCAACCAATAATCTCTCTTAACAAAATAACACAAGTTAAGTATGAGGAGAGATTTACACTTCAATACAAGTGTTGGTAAAGAAAACTTTTATCAAGAGTTTGAAAATAGATGAGATTGAAAAGTTTCTTTGCAAAATCTAATTCTTGATGAAATGGATAAAACAAGTTTGAATCAATCAAGAATTCTTTGTAAATGAGATAGAATTTAAAACCAAGTTAAGCTAAAAGATTTTCAATAAATAACTCTCTCAATTTTCTCTCCAAAGTTGTACAAATTGAATGCAAAGAGAGTTGGTATTTATAGCACTCAAACTGGCCAAAACACTGTCCATCTGGATGAGCAACCGGACGTCCGGATCGTGTAATTAACTAGCCGTTTGAGTCAGTCATAACGGTCAAAAAAGTGACCGTTGAGATGAACCGGACGTCCGGTTCATCCATCCGGACGTCCGGATGGACAGAAAATATTTCTGACCAACGGACGCCTTATCCGAACAGCTTTCAGTATTTTGCTCATATCTTTTTCTCCTGATATCCGATTAAGGTGATTCAAAATGGGTTGGAAAGCTAACTCAAAGGGCTACAACTTTGATTCAGAAATCATCTTCAAATTAGATTATCTTCCATGTCAAAAATCTGTCCCAATATGAGATTGAAAATCGGAGTATTACTTTTTGATTGAAAGTTGAAGTGTGATCTTTTGAGGAACGTTTGAAAATGATTTTTCAAGGTTTTTGATATATTACAAATGTTTATTTTTCCAAGATCATTCTCATATCAAAATAATTTATGCAAGTGATGAATTTATGAGAAATACTTGAGCTTTATGCACTTGCTAAACATTGACGAGTTCTACCTTTATATATATAAATGAGGTTCGATAAATAACTCTATCTTCGATGTTCTTGATCTCTTCGAGCCTTTCTTTGACTTGTATCTCGAATGATTTGTCTTGAATGCTCGTTTAACCTTCACTTGTACTTCATTTGAGTGTGAATAATAATCTTTATAACTTTAAAAGCTTAAACACTCAATTCAATTTGTTAGTAAACAAGATGGGCTTGTTTGTTATAATCAAAACATTAAGGTCATGATCAACCATAGGTCAACACGATCTTCATGTGTTCATGAAGTTTAAGAATCTAATGATCTGGTTGCAACATTCGACACTATGATTTAAAGCAATGCTGGTTGTCATTTTTGTTGCATATGTTTGCGATATGATGTATCTTTGTCGGCGTCTTTGTTTTATATTTTTGGAAATTTATGCAGTCTTTTTGTAAACATAGTTTAGTTACTGCACAGCTTGACTAACAAGTATTGCTGGTTTGTCCTGCTACATGCTTTTCTTCATGCTTCTTTTTTTTGATTGCATTATTCATCTTCTATGACGTATATGTTTTTAATGTTATAACTTGTTCATTCTAGGAAAATAGTTACCATCTTTAACTTATTTCTTCCACCTCATATTTTTTTCTAAAATATATGAATTTTGTTCATAAATTTTCCTCTTATTTAACATATTGCTCTAGGTTCTCCCCTTTCTTAGTGAATAAGATGGCCCAGGCATTATGTTAATTTTTACTTTCACTAGTATAGGTTATGTTACTTGTCTCACTTTTCATATCTCACGAGGGTGCAAAATACAATTTCTTTTAGGAAATGGCTGGAAAAGCAGTAAAATCTGTTGCAAAAACAGTTGGTGAGTACCAGTATCCATGGCGGGAGAAGTTGGTGAAGTACAAGGATGAGCTCTCAAAGGGGGTATGGGGTTACTGGGAGCTTGGTGCTTGGAAAAACCTTGGTATCAGTGCCCGTAGACGAGCCCGACTGCGCAAGGAAGTGCTTCTTGCTGGGGAAGATTGGCCATATGATCCAGAAAGGAAAGAAATGAGGAGCAAGAGGAAAGGGCATAAGGTTGACAGAATAGCAGCCGAAAAGCGGGAGAGAACAGCCGAACTAATGCAGAACATGCCTCAAATGCTGGCAGATTATAGGAAAAGAAGGTGGGAGAGGAAGATGAAAGAAGAGGAAGATGCTGCTAAAAAGGCAGTGCAGGAGTAGATTCGAATCGTAATGTTTTTCTTGAATAGCTGTTTTATTTGTTTTTGATTTCCGGCTGCATTAATGGTGATTCTCGGTACACCAAAAATGCCTTTTGTTTCATGCGGCTTGCATTTCTTTCACGGCAATTATTCGGGCTCGACTCTGAGCTGGTTTTTATGGTGGGAAGAATGGTGAATTTGTTGTGACAATGCTTCTGTGAGATATAAATTATATAACATGAATTGTTCTTAGATGTGGACATCTGTGAACGAACAATGTCCCAACATTTTTGCCGAGTTATGCCCAGCTCAAATAATGTGCGTCGGCCCAACAGATAGTAATCGCTAAGTTAACAATAGGCAAGTGGTATCTAGAGCCATGTTTTTCGGTATTAAAGGAATGTTTTACTGCTTTCATTTCGGTGATCAAGTCAGTGCAGAATTTTAGAGGGCAACAGAAGTTTTATACTTTTTAAGTGATTGTTCTGCATTGATATCATTTTTTAATGTTGAATCTCTCAATTTAAAAGTTTGTATGGTTAGAGAAACATGTATCGTGCAAGTCAAATTCTTCTCCTTCTCAGTGTGTGTGTGTGTTTTTTTTTTTTAAATTGAATATCTTACTTAAAATTTTCTAAGACGTGAAGCTAGAATTCGAGACTGTGTCCTTGTTTAGTACACATTAAAATTTTCATTTTTATTCTTATATTCATTTTCAATCAAACATTTTTCAATAAAATAATATTTTATATCACATCAATAACTTTTCTTTCTTTTTCAACCATACATTCTCTATCAATCTATTATTCCAGAATACATTCTTCCAAAATAATGTGGCTCAAACACACCCTGAACTAGCTGACCAATTCCTCTCCAACTCTCCAGCAAGATCATTTATACTGTAATTTTGAGAACATGACATCACTTGTAAATTGCAAGTTAACCCCCACAACTCACTTTCTGGAGAGAGAAGAAAAAAAAAACTCTTAATGGCATGAAACGGATGTCATGTTGGACTCCTCACGAACTGGCGCAGTGCCATATTTTGAAGAGCCTAAGATGGCAAGGTGTCGTTTTGGAATCTTCACAAAACAGTGTTATTTTACTATATGCTACATGTACATTAAGTTTGATATCATGTGAGTTGGCAGATTTTTTACATTGATTTTAAAATCACTTTTTTTAGTCAATTGTCAGATTTTTTTTACACATAGAGGGAATGTCTAACTTGATGTCAACAATTGTTGTACAAGAAACGTAATTCTATTTCATTATAGTCACCGAATGAACATTCTGGCCTTTTAATTTAAGACTTCTTTTTATTATGAATTGAGGCCTTTTAAACATAAAATACTATATGAGGAAATTAGACACAGTACTCTTAAATAATAATAATAATAAAATGGAACTGATTAATACGCTTACGGTGTGTTTGATTGATTTTTCTTTTTGTTCCATTAAAAATGTCATTTTCCATCCAAATTCCAACTTTTGAGGCATTTGATTGACAATTTTTTTTTCATGTAAAATATTTTCCAAATTTTAGTCATATGACCATATTTTCCTAAAAAATAAGGAAAATATTTTTTTGAGGGTGATTTTTATTTTTCAAGTAATTCACTCTCTTATTTACCCACTAATAAAAAATTGACAAGTACAATATTTTTAGGTTGAAAACTAAATCAAACACATTTAATTAATAATTTCCATACAAATAAGTTCTAAGCAAATGAATTGTCTAAAATTTATTTATTTTTCCTGCAAATTCCACGCTCACAATCAAGCGCGTCCTTGTGTTTGATTGGCTTTTTTTTTTTTTTTTTTTCCTCATGGAAAATGTCATTTTTCCACCTAAGTTCCTACTTTTGGAGTGTTTAATTGACAATTTTCTCATAGAAAATAATTTTCGATTTTTGGTCATATGATCATATTTTCCTCAAAAACAAGGAAAATATTTTCTTTAGTGAGTGATTGTTTTTATTTTCCATTAATTGAATCTCTCTTTCATCTATCCCCTCTCTCTAATCTATCTACCAATAAAAGGACAACTATAATATTTTCTAAGTTAAAAATCAAATCAAACAAAAACATTTAATTAATAATTTTCATATTTTTCATGCAAATTTCATATTCACCATCAAATGCACACTTAAACTAAATTAAAGTCTTAATAACCATATTCATCACATCCATTAAAAGCAAAACATTTGAAAGTTAGCAAAATCATTCCAGAGACAAACGACCACACTCCCAACACGATATTTTTTCACTTTTTAAAACTTTTATTATTAAAAAAAATTTCGTTTGATACGGTATTTTATGTTACGATCATCCATTTTTAGCCATTGTTAATGCATTTATCATGTTTACATCTTTCATCGAGAGATAAAAATGTCACATGATGGGAATAGATTTGATCGCTATCAAGAGAGAGTTTCAATTAAATTAGAAACATTGACCAACATAAATGATTTCAAATTATCAATTTAATTGTTACACTAAAAATGAAATAATAAGGGGGATTTGACATCTTAGCAATGCATCTCACATATTTGAAAAACACATTTGCTTATTTTCATTAGTTTAATTGATAATTCAAGAATTAGTATAAAAAATTCACAAAATTTATTTTTTATTCGGTTAAAGTTGAAATTAATTTTAACTCGATCAAACATTTTATTCACTACTTTATTACTTGTTCACGATCCCATGCAACAACGCCAAAAACTTGATCCTTTGAAAACCTGCAAGTAAACGAGATCGTGAACAAGTAATAAAGTAGTAAATAGAGTGTCGAACCCACGATGATTACGTGTTTGATTGAGTTAAAATTAATTCCAAATTTAATCGAATAGAAAATAAATTTTGTGATTTTTTAATACTAATTCTTGAATTATCAATTAAACTAATGAAAATAAGCAAATGTGTTTTTTTCAAATATGTGAGATGCATTGCTAAGATATCGAATCCCCCTTATTATTCCATTTTTAATGTAACAATTAAATTGACAATTTGAAATCATTTATGTCGGTCAATGTTCCTAATTTAATTGAAAGTCTCTCTCGATAGTGATCAAATCTATTCCCATCATGTGACATTTCTATCTCTCGATGAAAGATGTAAACATGATAAATACATTAACAATGGCTATAACACATATTGAAACCATATAAAACATAGATATATATATATATCTCCATCCTCTATCGAACCTTACAATATTTATTATAATGTGCTTAAACCCTATTGTCTCTCTCTCTCGATAACAATAAAATCCACTAACAATTCAATTGATGATCAATCAATTAAAAAGAACGATAAAAACTATAATAAACATCCACAAATCAAATCAAATTAAAGTCAAAATAATTAATTAAAAACTAAAAATAGTATAACAAGGGTTCATCTCATCCGGCAATGTATAAAATTAGTCTAATTTATTGAAATTACAAGAAATCATATTTAAGTGAAAAGATATAACACGACTTTTTGATAAATTGAGAAGATGAAGATGAAGACGAATCTTGAAATCTTGAATCTATTCAATGGTTTCTTGATAAATCTTCACTTACCCCTTCTCTTCTTTATCCAAAAATCAGGTTTGAATCTTCACTTAATTGAATTCTTGCAAATCCCTTTCAATTCTCTCACAAAAACTATGAATTCTCTTCATTTGATGATAATAATTGATGACTATTGGAGTATAATATGTATATGAGAGTTCCCCAATATGTATTCTGCTTTTAGGTATTTGTAAGAATCGAAAATTGATTGAAAATCATGTCCAAATTGACTTCTAAAAGAGTTTCAATCGAATAAGGAAAGTTGTCTTCGCGCTCGAATTTTTTGTCTCGCACAGCAGTCAGTATTTTGACTATAACTTTCTCTCCTGATATCCTATTGAAGAGACTCAAAGTGAATTGGAAAGATAACTGAAAGTGATACAACTTTATAATTTTTCCAATTTGGACTTTTACTATGTCAAAAATCGGTTTCAATCTTCGACTAAAAATCTGAAATATAATTTGTGCGATTGGAAATTGATTTTGATAATATTTTGATCATATTTAATTCCTTTTTGAGTTCTAATTCCATTCGATTCTCTCCTAGAAATCTTCAAAATATCATCTCGTGGTCCGAATCAACTATTGAATTTGCAATTTGGTCATCAATCTTTGAATTTTACTATTTTCCGATTCTTTCTTTCGATTCCTTGTTCAAGCATTGAGTTTTACCTAAATAAAATAAATTACAACAATTTAAGAACTATCAAATATATCTATTTTAGACCTCGAATAAGTGTATACATTTATCAACAAACATAATATCTAAACTTTTGAATAGATAAAACTATGGCATGTCCCCACAAGTCACAATAAATTTTATCAAAAATATTTTAACTCAAATGCTCAGAACTGCAGAAAGGTAATTTATTGAGCTTTCCTAATTAACAACTATCATTGGGTTAAATGTCCACAGAGAGCAAATTTTTAGTTAAGTCAGAGACCAACAAAATATCTCGCAGAAGTAAAGTAATTAGTTTTTGCTTAATATTAGAGTCACCTATCTCGACAATGGGTAGGGAAGAACCATCTCCCATAAGAATAGAATCAGACTCAAAGTACTGATGTATATTAATTAACATACCTAGCTTACCTTTCATATGGTTGAATGCTCCATTGTCTGATGTCCATTCTGTATCGGTGATCGTGTTGTTCGAGGTAAGTGCTGCAAGAGCTTGTGGAATATTTTCTTGACGAGAAGGCGTCTCGGGCACCTACTAGCAAATTTTTGCAATATGATCGATGGTTCCATAGTATTGACATTGTTCATCTCAATTTTGGTCTCTCGACAGGGCATTTATCGTTCACCTGATGGTAGAGGACGGCGTTGTGGTTGAGTAGAATTTTGGTTTCCGGAGGGTAAATTTTAAAAAGGGCCCAGTTAAAGGCCCTTTTTTCCAGTTTGACTTTTTCTTAAATGCATATTTCCACATTGGCCTATTTGAGGTCTAAAGACAAAAATGTCCTTAAATGTATAAAACAATTAAAAAATATGGTTTTGTTAAAAAGACAATAATACCATTTTAGTTAACAAATAAAAATCAAATACTCCCTATTTAAAATTTCAAAATCAGATCCATCACAGATAAAAACTCTCTCATCTTCTTCAATATGAAAATCTCAAAAATATTGATAGCTGAAGCAAAAAAATATTTTCTATCAATTATTTCGAATCGGTAAGTATATTTACGTATATTTAATTTCGTTTTTGTTAAATGTGTATACATTTTAATCTATAAATTAAGATTCGACATAGATTATAGTCGAATAAATATTTTTAGCAGATGTATAATTTTTGTAAGCACGAACGAAAAAAAATTCATCTAGCAACTTTCCGATTTTGTCAGTTGTTACGGCCTTAACGACTTGCTTTTACAAAAAAAAACCAATTAACGTGCAGGTCGGAAGTTAACAGCCGGTAGTGTCCCTGACTGTTAACAGCGGTTGTTATGGCTGTCCTCGACTAACAACTGGTTGTAACATTCGACTGTTAATAGTCGGACAACAGTGGGTTGTTAGGCTGTTAAGAGTCAGCTAACAGCCGGCTATTTATAGCCTAACAGCTGGCTAACGGCTGTTATTTATATATTTTTTGTTTATAACAAGTTTCTGTTGTCACTATAAGCCGAATTTTGAATGAATTAACACAAATTTGTGTTTTGTCATGCAGATATGATGATTGTACTCCCGATTTGTTAGTTTGGTATTTTGAATTGGATGAAAATAATCGATGGACATGGAAATTGACGGATGACATACAAGGTAGTATGCCAACACCTATAACATAGAGTACATTGTACAAGGAACTGTACCATAATATACAGAACAAGCTAAACGTCGATTCATCTCGATACGATATGGTATTGAGATTTCAATTTAAAGAGCATTTGCCATTTTCTATTCTACTAGACTACATCTCATGTTGAAGTGAATTATCTGTTTGATTTGAACAAAACGCAAATGACACCTATTTGCGTGACTTTAGTGAGGAAGGACAACGCGAAAGGTAGAAATGAACATTCTGATGGAGCAGATGACAATGCAAATGATTTTTGGGATACATTGGAGATAGCTCGCGAGGATGATGCTAATATTCCTAAGACAATTGTTCATCCGATGTGACACACAGAATTTAGTCGGTAGAATGAGAATGTAAATGAATTTACAAATGAGGATTTGATTGTTTTATCCCGTAAGAGACATGAACAGGGTAGGAGCTCAGGGACTGGAATGAGCGGTCCGTCATCTAATTCTTCAGTGTAGTTCTCGATGATGAAGATCTGCATGTTGAGCAACTGTTTAAAACGAATAAAGATTTGCAAGGAGTTGTGCACTTGCTGGCATTGAAATTCAACTTTCATTTCAAGGTAAAGAAATCAAACAAGTCGTTGTCGACACTTGTTTATGTCGACGATAGTTGCCGTTGGAGGTTGCAAACGACTGAGAAGGATATGAATGAGTTATTTGTAGTTCGTAAATATATACAGGAACATACTTGCGAATTGGGGATTCGTCAAAACGATTACGGGCAAGCTCGGTCATAGTTTATTAGTCGATAGATACTGTACAAGTATGAAACCTACGGATGATCTATAGACCTTCAAACATCATTAACGACGTTCAACAAGAGTATAGAGTGGTCATGAGTTACCGAAGGCCTAGAAGGGCAAAGAATGCGCGTTGGAGAATTTAATGGGCTCGATCGAGAATAGTTATTATAAAATGGCCAGGTACTACCAAAATTTGGGGACAACTAATCACGGTTCTACTTTTTTCATTGAGACGGAGGGTAAGAATTGCTTTAAGTATTTCTTCATGGCTCTTAGACAATGCATTAGAGGATTTCAAAATGGTTTGCGACCCGTAATTTTATTCGACTGTACAACTTTGAAATCGACATACGGGGCAAGATAATTATTGCTACATGTCAAGATCCCAACATTCAAATTCACCCACTTGCATTCGGCGTAGTCGACAGCAAGAATGATCTGTCAATACGTTGGTTCTTTACGAAGCTTAGGAAAGTGATTGGGGAAGTTGAGTATCTTGCCTTCATAACTGATTAGGGTCAGTCACTAATAAATGCTATCGCTGAAGTTTTTCTCGAGGCACATCATGGGTACTACATGTACCATATACAGGGTAGTCTAAAGACTAGATATTGAGGCCAAGACATTGTTGGATTGTTCAAGAGAGCAGCCCAAGCTTACAGTGTACAGGAATATAATAAGTTTATGGTTTAGATTGGAGATAAGTCGTTCCCAGCATGGGATTATTTTACAAAATGGGGATAGAATTGGGCGCGGTCACATTTTCCAAGATATCGGTACAACTTGAAGACGTCTTTGAATGCATTGTTCAAGATTGATTGAGAGTTGACAATTCTCGCAATGATGAGAACATCCGTACCAAGCTGCAGCAGTGGTTTCACGATCGACGTGTGGAATCACAGAATTGCACAAGCGTGCTAGTCCCTACTCAAGAGGATAAATTATTCAATGTTGCAGAGGTTGCGAGAAAGTTGATTATGGAACCGCTGGATGAGTCACATTTCTCCGTACGATGTGCACATCATGTGGCATACATGGTGGACCTGACTGACAACACATGCACTTGTACTTGATTTCAGTTGGAGAGTTTTCCATGCGAGCATGCAGTCGCGGCAGTTATGAACAGAGGCTTCGCAGCGAGAACATTATGCTCTCCTTATTACACAGCTAATTATTGGAGAGCAGCGTA
The DNA here is from genome assembly GCA_019097785.1 of Fraxinus excelsior. NCBI lineage: Eukaryota > Viridiplantae > Streptophyta > Magnoliopsida > Lamiales > Oleaceae > Fraxinus > Fraxinus excelsior. The sequence goes on from CM032628.1 coordinate 14,960,067, forward strand.
TGCCGAGACTATATTTTCCCTACCAAACGAAGTCAACCGAGAAGTTTCTAACCATATTTTCCCACTTAATAGTTTGTCAACACCGTAGTTGAAGCGCTGGTCCTGGGTGTCCACGTACATCTAGAATATCCTCTACTGGAGAGTTTTCTTGACCGTGTAGGTATGATAAATGTAGAGTAGTCGGCCATACTTGCAAAACTTGTACGAGTCAGATTTCCCTGAATGACAATTAATTCGTATGTGAATATTCACAAATTTTACACATTTTTTTGCGATTCTTACAATTATTTCATACATAGATAAACAAATAAGTATCAAAGGTTAAACCTGTATTAAAATGATTACAATTGTATTACAATGTTTACATCTATTCCGTAAATAAAGAATCAATTGAATACAATTAATCGAATACAGATAAGTATACAATGTATACATCGATTGTACAATATTCACAAATATTTACGGATCACAATTGAATTCATACAAGTCACATGCTAATTTATTCTTTCATATCTGAATCCATGATTGATTGATTCCATCAACATTATGTCCAATACTCAAAAATTCTATATACTTTATTGTATACATGCTACAGTCGCCCCTTCAATTTAAATCATAATGTGTTAGACAGAAATCATGCAGTTAAAAAACTAAATTTTCTTATTAAAATAAATTATAAACACTTACGATATGGATTGCCTCGTATTCGTCGTGTCCCGCACGATGGCTAGTCTATCCTGCATAGTCACGTCCGCTCGTCTAGTCATCATGGGAATGATCACAGCCACAGGCTCCAGGAATTGCTCAAGATGGCCTTGTGTTAAGCACGAATGATCGGAGTCGTAACATAGATAGTGGAGTCAGCGAGTACGATCTCCACGACGAAGTAGTGCTAATTCGCGATTGCTAGAATATTGATCTCCATGCCGGCTCGAACACTTTCCATTTCGCGGGGTTCATCTTCCGGGAGAGATTGGGGTACGTCAATGAACGACCTTCTCTTCACCTTGGTCGTGAAGGGAGAGACAATGTACTATGATGGTAACCTGGCCCTCTTGCCGACCACCATCTCCAGGCCATCCATCACACACTTTTTTCCCTCAGCATGTCAGGCGTACACTCTTCCTTCACCCCAGGACTGTCGTCATAATCGGGCTCCCCATCTCTACCACCATTGGAGTCACCCAGTCGGTCCTCTTCTCCGAGCCAGGAACTGCAACCCCATCGTGGCTCCCCAACTCCTTTGCTACCTCCATCGGAGCAACTGCCTCCGTCATGCCATTCCCAGCGACCCCTCACCGACCACTCCCTCCCACTCCATAGATAATAAAAATAATTACAAATAAGCATCATTCACCCAGAACTGTTTGTGACCCATCTCCCTATCACCATCTCGGTCACCCTCTCCGTTACCCAAACTATCACCCCGTCCCCTACCCGCTATATCTCCCCAAAGGGCTGCGATCTCATCTTGAAGGTCTAGCAAGTGGCGACGTAGAACTCTAACATCATTGGATAAATCGTCGACCTTTCCTATAAACTCTCATCGTATCTCGCCCATCTGCTCCGTCGACGGTCGTACTGATCGTCGACCCTTCCTATCAAATCTTGTCACAGTCTCCCCACCTCTCTCACTATGAATACAATCAGGCGGTCATACAGATAATCAGAATAATATCTCTAACTGTGTGCAAGAGATCCACGATGCAGGTGAGTGGATGGGGAAGAAGGAGACTTGATCGGCGACGTTGATTCCCTCGGCGGAGAAAGAGACCTGATTGGCAATGGTGGTGCCCTCGATGATGGTGATACCCTCTACGGAGGTGATCGTCGATTAACTAGACCGCGCTCCTACATGAATGGGAACATTAAAAATTATTTTTTAATGAAAATCGGCTAACGCATACAAAACAGTAATCAATAAATTATATTCAATTCACAAATCTCATCTTGTTATAGGATGAAATCGGACACTCGATCATTGTGCAGAGCGGCTAGTTCACGCACATAACCACGAGCCTCCTCCTCTATCGATGGCATCAACTCAGTTATGACTTCAAGTTGGCATATTCACATTTCGACTAGTTAATGATCATGTGATCAGATTTTGGAGCTACGCACAACATAAATTGCTAATGTATTAACTTACTTGAGGGTCGTCGAGGAAAGCTGATAATTGTTTGCTAGTTGGACATCACTCTGCTCAGGATGCTCGCCAATGATGCACCCGATGGCAGCATGTCTGCCCTTGCCTCGCAAACCGAGCACCTAGGAGAGGGACAGTCTCATACGCCCATATTTGCAACAGATACAATTATTATATTCATATTTATTATAAACAATATTTTAATGTTAATTACGTCAAACATTTACCTACACTGTCATGGACAATTGATAGGAATGTAAAATGCATATTTTTCCCTCCTTATTTTATGCGCTCGTATGTTTATTTTGTACCAAAATGTATTCATTACGCTCATATTTTGATTTAGGTGGCAATTCTATGGATATGGCGTAATTTGGAAGAAATATGTGAAAAAGGACCAAAATGAAAGAAGGTGAAAGTTCAAGAACTAAAGTGCAAATATTCTAAACTTGTGTCTAACCTTGTGATGAAGATTCGAGAGTGTTAGAGGTCAATTGGATGAAGAAAGGATTCAAAGGGATGAAATATGGCCAAGATATTTTCACATATCAACTTTCAAGCTGAAAAGTTTTGCATCGATTTTCAGCCTCATATTGAGACCAATTTTGGACATGGTAAACGATCGAATTTGAAGATGGTCTCTGAATAAAAGTTTTAGCCCTTTGAGTAATCTTTACAACTCATCTTGAATCACTTCAATCGGATATCGAAAAAAGAAGTTATGGTCAAAATACTAAAAGCTGTCCAGAGGAAGTTTCGTAAAACCATGCGGCCGCAAGCCTTTAATTCCATGCGGCCGCATAGACCATTCCCGAGAGTTAAAGTGTTGATTTCACTTGTTTCTTGCGGCCGCAAGCCTCTAAACCATGCGGCCGCATGATTCATTTCCGGGACGAAAATTTTGGTTTCCTAATTTCAATCAAACACTTATGGAAACAAATCTTTCTACACTTTATAAACCCTAGAACAAAACCAGAACGTAGAAAAACGCCTCCTAACTCTACTCTTCTCTATTTTTCTCTTATATTCATGAATTGTAACTAAACTTTTACACTTGGTTGAAGGAGATTGAAGCCTCGGAACTACATATTGTGAGATCTAAATGGTTTTTCTTAATTTAATTCATGTTTTTGTGTATTGAATATTTTTCTGCACTTATTTCTATGATTGTTATGTTTAATTGCTAGGAGGCCTACTAGTTTATTATTCGTTGCAATCTACCGCTGAGTTAAATATCAAATCCGTAATTGTTTGATCCCTTTAACTTGCGAAGCACTAGGATTTGATGATTTTCTGCGATAGAGGTTATTGAATCTTAAGAAGAATATTTAAATAGATTGAATGCAACCGCTGGTGTTTGTGTTATCTAGTTCATCGATTTCTCTATTGTTTAAAGCTATTATTAAATTGAATCTTGAGCGCTGGTCTGGGGTTATTTAATAATTAGGGTTAATTAGAACGCTGGTTTCTAACTAACTAAAATTAAGGAGAAATAGGAAAATTATTCCAACGGTGAATATTCAAGATATGAATTGAATTATCCTTGTATCTATGATCAGTTGTGGATTTCGAAGGTGGATATTGACTTGGACCAAGGTTAGTCTTTTGATTGTTTTCGTTAATTTAGTTTTCATTGTTATTAATTGCGTTATTTACAATTGTTTGCATACAAAAACCCCCCAATCATTGTACGGAGCATAAAATATTAAATTACACACTCTTCGTGGGATCGACCCTTACTTCCACTACTACATTAGTTTTAGAGGTTTAAGGACTATTTTTGGGTGCCTACGACAGCACACCAAATTTTGGCGCCGTTGCCGGGGAGTGGTGTTAATTTATTTTTGTGCTTCTTTAGTTGTTTATTTTATTTTGAAAAAAAAATCAAAATTTTTAGGTTTTTAGGCAATTTATTGTTTTTAGGAATTTTAGCATAGAATTTTATTTATTTTTCTTATTCTAGTTTTTTTTAACTTTTTTTTTTCATATATTTTTTTTAGTTTCCTTGGTAGTTTATGCCCATAACTCGATCTACTACTCAAGAAACTTGATTGCAAATATGGCTATCAATTCTCAACAATTTGGCGCCAGATTTGATCCCCCTTTTGGACAAGTTAATGAGGTAAATGTTTCATCCATTGAACAACAACTTGCGAGTCTAACTACTCTTATTTGTCAAATGGCTGTAGGTACTATGCAAACAGCAAAGACTTGTGGAATTTGTTCATTGGTAGGCCATCCAACTGATATGTGTCCAACACTTCAAGAAGAATCCGTTGAACACGTAAATGCATCCGGTAGTTTTCCTGGACAATCATAAAGGAATTATGATCCCTATTCAAACACATACAACCAAGGATGGAGGGATCATCCAGATCTTAGTTATGGGAATCGACAAGTGAATTAACCTATGAATCAAAATTGGCAGAATTTTCAGCAATATAATCAGTCATACCCTCCTAGACAACAACATAGCCAAACTTCTAACTCTAGTATGTCTTTAGAAGATATGGTTAAATCTCTTGCCACTAACACTTTACAATTTCAACAGGAGAGAAGGGCTAGCATTCAAAGTTTGGAGAATCAAATGAGTCAAATGGCTAACGCGGTCAGTAGGTTGGAGTCACAGAATATGGAAAAATTGACATCTCAAACAGTGATAAATCCAAAAGAAAATGTAAATGCAATCATATTGAGGAGTGGAACGGAGGTTGAAGCTCCAGTGAAGGTAGCCCCTACATCATCGATGGAAGAAAATAAGGAATATATCACAGCAAAAAAGAGTGCTCCTAACGATACTGTGGTAACTGAGCGTAAGTTTTCACCTCTTTCTGATTATAAACATGTACCTCCTTTCCCTCAAGCTTTAGTAGGATCTAGAAAATATGAACGAGACCATGATGAGCTGCATGAAATTTTTAGTAAATGTGAGGTAAATATTCCACTTTTAGATATGTTTAAACAAGTGCCTCGTTATGCTAAATTTTTGAAACACTTGTGCACAAGTAAAAGGAAACAAAAATTGAAGGGGATTGAAAGAGTAAAAGTTGGAGACCAAGTATCTGCAATAATTCAAAAGAAATTTCCTGCAAAGTGCACGGATCTAAGTATGTTCACCATTCCTTGCATGATAGGCAATATTAAGTTTGAGAAGGTCATGTTAGATTCAGGAGCATCTATTAATGTCATGCCATATTCTGTATACACTTCCTTGAAATTAGGACCTTTAATTGACACTGGTGTGATAATTCAACTAGCTGATAAATCTAATGCTATCATAAGGGGGTAGTTGAGGATGTTCTCGTGAAAGTTAATGAGTTGGTTTTTCCTGTTGATTTTTATGTGCTTGACATGGGCAGTAGTAATCAAACTCTCCCTATTTTGTTGGGAAGACCATTCTTAAGGACATCCAAAACTGAAATGGACTTTCATAATGGCACACTAACCATGGAATTTGATGATAAAACTATTACACTTAATATTTATGATTCCATGAAACATCCATGTAATAATAACCATGTTCATTTTATTGATGTGATTGATCAATTAGCACAGGATGTTTTCGAATTTGTTGCTACAAAAGAATGGGAAACTGTCAATATTGAGCATCTTAGGAAGGAAAAAGAGGAGCTGGCCTTAAACACTGAGTTACAAAGAACTGTGGCAGCATTAAATGGTCTTCCAGAGTCAGGTAACAGTTCTTATTTTGTATTTCCAATTTCTAATGAGAAGCCTCTACTTTCTGTTTTGCAGACTTTCATTTCGGATTTGAAGCCTCACCTCAATCACTATAAGTATTTATTCCATGGAGGTGAAGGAACATTGTCAGTTATCATTCCCATTGGACTTGGTACACCGCAAGGAAGATCGAAGCCAAACATGATAGACCCAGGCTGAATAAAGAAACATTGAGTCGAGCCAAAGACGATAAACAAAGGCGCTGCTTGGGAGGCACCCCAAGGGGAGTTCGTTCCTTTATCTTTTTATTTTTGTTTTTATTTTTCGCATTCTATTTTTTATTTTAGTTATATTTGTCCTTTTCTTTACATTGGACCTTACATTGGGGACAATGTAAGTTTTAAGTTTAGGGGAGGGATTTAGATTTAGGTTGCATTTATATTGAGTGAGTTAATTTGTTTTTAAAAAAAAACACAAACGTGCATGATTTTTCAAGAAGAGAAGTTGAGGTTAAAAGTTTTTTGGTTGTGTATGCTATTTGCTGGAATTAATTAGGCTTTTGAAGAACTCATAACATGATTGAATGAATAATCCTCCAACTTAGAGTTGATTAGTGGAGTTATTTTCTTTGAGGATGGTAGTAACTAAATTCTGTAGACAAAAGCCGGTGAGATTTTTGAGCCTTTAGACTGATACATCCATAACAGTCTCATTATTTCTTTTCGTGTGTGATATTCATCCATGGTTTTGTTTCTCTAGAACTTGCCTTGATTCTCTTCAAGATCACATTGATACATGAATGCACGAACATGATTAAGGCCATCTTTGTTACATAAATGAGCTTCATTAACTAAATAGCCAACCTTATAATTAAATTTTCCATTGTTGAGCCCATTTGAGCCTTATTGCCTTTTCTTTGTATAAACTCACATTACAAGATTTAAACCGAAAAAACAATGTCTTTTCCCAAACCTTAGAGCTAGTGGAGTATTGTTGAATGTCATGAAAAATGTGGGTATGCAAGAAAATAAGTGTGGGGGTATCAAGATTTATGGGAGTGCTATTATTGGTAAATTGGAACAAATTTTCTATGTCAATTCAAGGAGTTCCAGTATTGGTGTATAATTTGGAGTTTACATTGTGCAAGAAAAATACAAGAAGAAGATGGAAAAAAATGAATGAGTGAAGAAAAAGAAAGTAAGTGATGAAGAAGAGTGATTTTAATGTGAAAAAGATCTATATTCATAAATCTTCCTACATCTCAAAAAATAATTCGATTTGTATGGGATAGATGCAAAAATGATGAAAATATCATGTGGAGTGGTTGGTTTACATGTCTTATGTATATGTTTGAGCTAAGTCTTTTTATCTTTACTCCACTAGTTTCGATGGCTCTTAGTCACATACCCAAATATTTCTCACCTTGACCATAACCACTTTAACAAACCTTTGAAAAGTTCTATGATTCTGTAAAACCATGTGATCTAAGTTGGTGGCGAATGAGAACTATATGGCAAGCATATGTAGAACATCTCCAATTGTGGATGAATTATCAGCGAAACACTTACCCTTTTAAACACAATGCGAGATTGAGTGCTTATATCCTGAGGGTCCTACATGTTTAGTTTTTACTCCATTTTCCATATGAAAATGCCATGCTAATTGATTATGAGTTGTGAGAATGTTTATTCCATGATAGTTTATGTGTTTTGAAAAATTTGATAGTTCTACTAATGTTTTTAACATTTATACCTGGTTATTTTTTTTTAGGGAATTAAATTTGAGTTTTTGCCCGAGGACGAGCAAAAGCTAAGTGTGGGGGAATTGATAGGAATGTAAAATGCATATTTTTCCCTCCTTATTTTATGCGCTCGTATGTTTATTTTGCGCCAAAATGTACTCATTACGCTCATATTTTGATTTAGGTGGCAATTCTATGGATATGGCGTAATTTGGAAGAAATATGTGAAAAAAGACCAAAATGAAAGAAGGTGAAAGTTCAAGGACTAAAGTGCAAATATTTCAAACTTGTGTCTAACCTTGTGATGAAAATTTGAGAGTGTTAGAGGTCAATTGGATGAAGAAAGGATTCAAAGGGATGAAATATGGCCAAGATATTTTCACATATCAACTTTCAAGCTGAAAAGTTTTGCATTTGTTTTTAGCCTCATATTGAGAGCAATTTTGGACATGGTAAACGATCGAATTTGCAATGAACACGATTAAAGATTTAACCCTATGGGTAATCTTACAACGCATGCTGAATCACTTCAACGGATATCGAAAAGAAGAAGTTATGGCCAAAATAACTAAAAACTGACCAGGAGAGTTCGTAAAACCATGCGGTTTGGCCGTAGAGCCTTTAATTCCATGCGGCCGCATAGACCATTCCCGAGAGTTAAAGTGTTGATTTCACTTGTTTCTTGCAGCCGCATGGTTCATTTCCGGGACGAAAATTCTGGTTTCCTAATTTCAATCAAACACTTATGGAAACAAATCTTTCTACACTTTATAAACCCTAGAACAGAACCAGAACGTAGAAAAACGCCTCCTAACTCTACTCTTCTCTATTTTTATCTTATATTCATGAATTGTAACTAAACTTTTACACTTGGTCGAAGGAGATTGAAGCCTCGGAACTACATATTGTGAGATCTAAATGGTTTTTCTTAATTTAATTCATGTTTTTGTGTATTGAATATTTTTCTGCACTTATTTCTATGATTGTTATGTTTAATTGCTAAGAGGCCTACTAGTTTATTATTCGTTGCAATCTACCGCTGAGTTAAATATCAAATCCGTAATTGTTTGATCCTTTTAACTTGCGAAGCACTAGGATTTGATGATTTTCTACGATAGATGTTATTGAATCTTAAGAAGAATGTTTAAATAGATTAAATGCAACCACTGGTGTTTTTTTGTTATCTAGTTCATCGATTTCTCTTATTGTTATAAAGCTATTATTAAATTGGAAATCTTGAGCGCTGGTCTGGGTTTATTTAATAATTAGGGTTAATGTAGAACGCTGGTTTCCTAACTAACTAAATTAAGGAAAATAGGAAAATTATTCCAACGGTGAATATCAAAATATGAATTGAATATCCTTGCATCTATGATCAATTGTGGATTTCCGAAGGTGGATATTGACTGGACCAAGGTTAGTCTTTTGATTATTTTCGTTAATTTAGTTTTCATTGTTATTAATTGCGTTATTTACAATTGTTTGCATACAAAAAACCCCCAATCATTGTACGGAGCATAAAATATTAAATTACACACTCTTCGTGGGATCGACCCTTACTTCCACTACTACATTAGTTTTAGAGGTTTAAGGACTATTTTTGGGTGCATACGACAGCACACCAGCAATCCATATGTATCGTACTTACGCATGGTCCCCTTCGACCTCGAGTGTGATCTTGTGAAAATGTACACCGTGTCCTTGAAACATATTCGACCCCACGGATATGTGTTGATCGTCAATGATCTCCAGATGGAAGAGGTCGATTGCAATCTTCCTGTGGTGACACCCCCTGATTGCATCCATCGGCTGTGGTAAAAGCATCATCCCATGTCCTTGGATGTAAACATCGTACAGCCTGCTACCTTTGAGTACCAGAACGAGCTGCATCATCGCCGATAATTACCAGTCCAGTGATCAGGGCAAACTCGAACATAGAAAAACTGACGACTTTGCCCCCGAGGTCGAAGTGGAGGGCACTGGACTTACCAACTGACACAGTAGGTCATCAATGATCTTCCCAGAGAACTGCACAGCTCTCAACTCGTACAAGGGCCAAAGAAAGGACTTGCGTAGCATATCTACATGTTGTTCATCCAGCAGCTCCAACATAACAGTATAACTACCGAGGCTACCGTTCTAGGTAGCCTTGCCCATCATTTGTCTCAAAGTCGAGTCCAAGTGGTATTCCATGTTGCAAAAATTTAAATATTAGCACATCGAACATAAGATAATTGAATACAGCATAATCTCTGAAAAGTAAATGAGTCGAATGTAACAACTGCACGAAAGAAAGAATTTTAAATTAAAAAATAAAAGAAAATAAGAATTTGCTAATTTTGTTAAAAACAATATTTCATTTTGGTAATTATCATTTTAGATTTCTTCATTTAATCATATATATTAAAAAATTAAACAAAGGGAAACTATTAAAAGTAAGTAAAGGATATAAGTATTATTTAATTAAATTTGAAAAAATTAAAGATTTGTTTACAAATAATATTTCATTAAAGAATTTTAAATTAAAAAATTAAAAGTAAAAAAAGAATTTGCTAATTTGTTAAAATAGAATATTTAATTTTGGTAATTATCAATTTAAAATCATTTATTTAAAACAAAAGGAAAATATGACAATTACGTAAATAATATAAATATTATTTAATTACATTTGAAAAAAAAAAATTAAAGATTAGTTTACAAAGATTATTTAATTAAAGAATTTTAAATTAATTAAAATATTAAATGGACAAAAAATAAGAATTTGCTAAAAAATAATATTTCATTTTGGTAATTATCAATTTAAAATTATTTATTTAATTTTATATAAAAAATTAAAACAAACGGAAAATATTAAAGTTAAGTAAACAATTTAAATACTGTTTAATTACATTTGAAAAAAATTAAAGATTAATTTACAAAGAATATTTAATTAAATAACTTTAAATTAATTAAATATTAAAAGAAAAAAAATAAGAATTTGCTAATTTGTTAAAAAATAATATTTCATTTTCGTAATTATCAATTTAAAATTATTTATTTAATTATATATATAAAAATGAAAACAAAAGGAAATTATTATAATAAAAAGAATACAAATATTATTTAATTACATTTGAAAAAAATTAAAGATTAGTTTACAAAGAATATTTGATTAAAGAATTTTAAATTAATTAAAATATTAAAAGGAAAAAAAATAAGAATTTGCTAATTTGTTAAAAAATAATATTTCATTTTGGTAATTATCAATTTAAAATCATTCATTTAATTATATATATATAAATTAAAACAAAAGGAAATTATTGAAATAAAAAATACAAGTATTATTTAATTAAATAAATAATTATAAAGACAAAAAATGAATTAAGTTATATTTAAAAATTTAATACATAATAAAAATATTTTTTAATATTCAAAATATTAAATTATTAAAAAAAACATGTCTAGGCCGACTTAATAGTCGGCCCAATAACAGCCGATCGGGCCGGTCGAAATTACAGTCGGCCCAGAATCTAGCTGTTAACAGCCGGGCTATTATTAGGTCAGCTCAATAATAGTCGTTCCAAGCTAGCTATTAATATCCGGCCCAATAGCCATTTTCGACAATTTCGAGCTCAAAAATGAGCTACTACCATGTAAAACCACTACATTTTCTCCACAATCACTAATACTCAAGCTAATCTACCCATATATGAACAAATAAATTAAAAAAATGTAAAAATCATTCGAATTCCTTATATAAAAAACACGATTTTAATCACAAAAACTAACCTTCTCTTTCGGCAATGACAGAATCCTCTTTGTGGTTGTCGCCGCCGTTTACTTCACGGACGATCTCGTCTGTTTTGGTATCGATTTTGGTGGTCGGCGGTTTTTTTTCTTCTGGCCGTGAGAGTGTGCTTTCCTCCCAAGTGGGGGTTATTTTTGCCTTTTTGTTGTCTGAAATTATGCTTTGGCTTTTTCCTTTTTTTTTAATTCTATTTACTGGTCAAAGGTCAAAGTGGAGATATGGTCTTCTCAACAAGCCATTTTCTACTATTTCCTCGGTTTCATAATAGTTTTAAATAGAGATCTTGGATTGTTGTGCATAGAATCCACGACCACTAGATGTGAACTTAAGTGTGTTGCCCTGATATCTAGATGAAGGTTGTGGAGAATGTTGTTGATGTTGGCCATAAAATGCCAGCTGATGACTGAGTTGTGAGGTTGGTGCTTCGGTGTGGTTGGAAAACCAATTGCGCCGTTGATCAAATTTTTGAAGTTTTGAGACTAGCTCTGAGTATGATGGTCTTGGGGGTTTTAGCATGGTGGTGGTGAAAGTCTCATACTGAAATCCAAGGCTAGTGAGGAAACAAAAAACTTTTTCTTTGTTACGGACTGGTTTTCCAATGGCAGCAAGATTATCACACAGGCCTTTGAATGTACAAATGTGATCTTCAATGGATTTGTCTTATTCCTTGCGAAAATATGTTTACTGTTGACAGAGTGTGAATTCACATTCTTGTGAATCTTGAGCATATGCTCATTTAAGTGTTTCCCATATTGTATAAGTTGTTTCTAGCCTAGCAGTGAGTCTGAGACTTTCTTTTGAAAGTATACAAATGATCTATCCTCAAGCAAGCGATCAGACTTTCGCTAGACAATAAATTCTTCAGTTAGTTTGGTTGTGAGATTGTCTGATGTAGCATTGTTTGGGTTTGGGTTTGGTATGGTGTATTTGGTGGGAGCAGGGTCTTCATTAGTGAGATGACCAACCAACTGTTGGCTTTCTGCAAGAGCTATCAAGCCACAAGGGATAATTGTTTGGGGTGAGTTTGAGTGTAATGAAATTTCCAATGTTAAGAGATACTTAAGTCATGGCTGAAGGAAAGAAATGAGTAGTGCTGAGTGTTCACAGCCACTATGATACCAAGAAGAAAAACAAAAAAAAATTGCAGAATTATTTGTAAGAGAGAACTAAATTCTTATTTCATTGAAAATGTATTTAAACACAACAAAGCCACAGAAACTGATAGGCCCCCAAGTATCCATTCATGCTTGTTAAGTCCTATTCTAGAGTGTTCCAATTCAGTTAGTTATTAAGGGTAGTTTGGGGAATAAAATGGGGGAATATTAGTATAAATGTAATATGAGGGTGAGGAAAAGAGCATGCAAATATTGAGTATTGATTTATCCAATTGGGAGAGTTACAGCCCTCTCGAATGGCTAATTGTTTTTTTTTCTGTAATATGTTTGGGCCTAATCCATAAATCTTCAGCTATTTGGGCTTGCTTCGACTCCATAATATGTCCTAAACCATGAGGCTTTAACTTTATGTTCTCGGCCTATGTCATGGGTTTAAACCCATTAATCCAATTGCTCTTCAGTAACTCTCCTGGCAGCGTAGGTGAGGGCTTGATCGGGCTATCGACTCGTCTTCGGTAATCCCTGTGATTTCGGCTAGCTGTAGTAGCTCCAATTCTCTCATAATCAGTTGGAGCTCCCGAATCGATGGTGGTTTTAGACGGGATAGCTACCAGTAAGTTCTTCTTCCCTTCACGCTCCTGCTTATCCCCTTCTTTCACTGTATCTGGGGTTTTTCTGTAACTGGCCTCACCTAGGACCTCTGGCCATTTTTCCCGATTCCAGGTACGTTGAGCACCAAAGATTTCCTGTAGGCTGTCCTGCGTAATGGGCCCTCGACCACCCCGCCTGAACTTTATCCTTTCCGTCCCTCGATTTGGAAATGAACCGAATTACAGATATAAAAAAAAAGAAACAATCAGCCATTCGAGAGGGTTGTAACTATCCCAATTGGATAAACCAATACTCAATATTTGCATGCTCTTTTCCTCACCCTCCTATTACATTTACTAATATTCTCCCATTTTATTCCCCAAACTACCCTCAATAACTAACTGAATTGGAACACTCTAGAATAGGACTTAACAAGCATGAATGGATACTTGGGGGCCTATCATTACCCGCCGCCCAAAAATCCACATTGTCCTCAAGGTGGACGTGGGGCTCAATTTCAAAATTTTGATTTAGCTGAATAAACTTTTTTGGCAAGAATCCCCGCTACAGTAGATGTCCAAATATGATTTTTGTTTAGTTCAAAGGCAATTAAAAAGTTCTAGCCCTGAGCACGTGCAATTAGAATGTTTTCTTGACATATCCCATAACCAGTTGGACCTCCATAAGGAATCCCCAATGTTTGAATCCATTTTGAGCTATATTCACTGTAATATGTTTAGGCCTGATCCATAAATCTTCAGCTATTTGGGCTTGCTTCGACTCCATAATATGTCCCAAACCATGAGGCTTTAACTTTATGTCCTTGGCCCATGTCATGGGTTTAAACCCATTAATCCAATTGCCCTCCAGTAACTCTCCTAGCAGTGTAGGTAAGGGCTTAAATGGGCTGTCGACTCGTCTCCGGTAATCCTTATGATTTCGGCTGGCTGTAGTAGCTCCAATTCTCTCATAATCGGTTGGAGCTCCCGAATCGATGGTGACTTTAGACGGGGTAGCTACCGGTAAGTTTTTCTTCCTTTCACACTCCTGCTCATCCCTTTCTTTCACTGTACCTGCGGTTTTTCTGTAACTGGCCTCACTTGGGACCTCTGGCCATTTTCCTCGATTCCAGGTACGTTGAGCACCAAAGATTTCCTGCGGGCCATCCTGCGGTAATGGGCCCTCGACCACCCCGCTGAACTTTATCTTTCCCATCCATCATCGTTTCTCTCCTTTTGAACTTCCTCCCATTTGTGTGAAATTTCAGTTGTGATGGTAAGGAGTTTGGGTAAATTAGCTACCCCTTTCTTTTCCCTTCTATTTAGTTCCTGCCCATCCAATTCTTCCAACATAATGCCCAATTTCTCCATCATCCTCGTCATTCCCCACTTCACTTCGAATTTTAGCATGCCCAGACCTTCCTGTAATTCCATCTGAATTCCATCAATTCTCATTTCCAAGGCTACATTTGAACTCAAATCCTGGCCATTAAGAGGTGTGCAGGGATAAACAAGTTGTTTTGCGACAAGAACTTGCAGCCCTTTATTTTTACGATTTCGTTTCTCAATTTTATTCTTCTCCCTCCATCGATGGTATAATCGTCTCCCAGGAAAAAAAATAAAAACCTTGTAATTTGTAAAGTCTCTCCCTCTCTCACAGACACACAAATAGACCACCATAACAGTCAAGATAAGAGATAATAAAAATGAGTCAAGGCCAATTTGCACACATCAAGAACGGAAAAGTAGTAATTTCTCCCATCAAGAGAGAGAATGGAATTGGCTTACAGCCATCATCCTAATACCTTGCCACTTGTGCAATAAATCATTATTCTACTTTATGTTTTTGTGGTCATGGATGTCATTTATCCTCCTTCCCTTTACTTCTCTTTCTCCACCAATACAACCATCATTTTAGGGGAAAAAATGATAGCCTCTGACTATTAATATTCAGTTAGATGGATCCAAGAACACAAATGAGACTTTAATACATAGGAAAATGAGAAAGAAAGATAAGACTTACAATTTCAATGTGGGACAAAATAAATAATAAGCATAATTTAAAAGACACGAATTAGCATTTGAAGCAGACACATGGGCAAAATAAATACATGAAGAACGAAATAATGAACTGTATATAACCTCAAATAGTATCTCCAAAATCAGAAAATAGAATATTCGTAAATCACTTTTTAGTTGAAATTCTTTTCTAAAATTACCAAGTCTAATCAGAAATTATAACAGAAAATGCCACGCTTGCACACGTTATGCACGACGCAACTCACTCCTCTTACGAAAGAAAGTTCATCTGATGAGAAAATGAACTTTGAGAAGTGAGATCGCTCAAATCGTACGAGTCTAATGATCATTAAGCGCGATATTTCAAAAACCTTTAGAGGTGTAGTGGCTGAAGAAGTAACTCATGCCAAGAATTTCCTTGCTGAAATTGAGAAACATCTTGCGAGAAACGATAAGGTTGGAACATACACGCTTTTGCAAAGCTTGATTTCAATGAAGTATAAAGGCAAGGGAAACATAATGGAGTATATCATGGAGATGTCTCACATTGCTTCTAAACTTAAGGGACTAAAGCTCGAGTTGTCTGATGACTTACTCGTACATTTGTTATTGATCTCGCTTCATGCACAATTCAGTCAATTTAAGGTCAGTTATAACTGCCAGATGGAGAAATGGTCTCTAAATGAGCTCATTTTATATTGTGTGCAAAAGGAAGAAAGGTTGAAGCAAGAAAGAACTAATAAGGCTCATTTGGCAAGCACTTCTAAGGATAAGGGCAAGAAAAGAAGAATGAACATGAAGCTGCTCCTAAAGGTCCAGCACAAAAGAAATAGCAAGATGACAAAGTGACATGTTTCTTTTGCAACAAAACTGGACATGTGAAGAAGGACTGTACCAAATATCATGCCTGGTGTGCAAAGAAATGTACAAATCTTACTCTAATCTATTCTGAGATTAATTTAGCTTCAGTACCTAGAAACACTTGGTGGTTAGATTCTGGTACTACTACTCGCATAAGTGTTTCTATGCATAGCTGTCTGAGCTAGCGAAAGTCAAATGATGTTGAAAGATACATTTATGTAGGTGATGGCAAATCAGTGGAAGTTGATGTAATAGTAGGCACTTTTAGGTTATTGTTAGAAACTGGTCATTATTTGGATTTGAGAGACACCTTCATTACACCATCTTTTAGAATGAATTTAATTTATGTTTCTATGTTGTACAAATCTGGATATTATTGTTCATTTGGAAACAATCTGTTTAGTCTTTCGTTAAATTTCATTGTTATTGGTATTGGTTTATTATCTGCATATGATAACCTATATTTGCTCGATACTATTGCATCATATAATGAAACCTTACATGTGGAATCACATGGTACTAAACATAAATTAAATAATGAAAATTCAGCAAAATTATGGCACATGCACTTTTGTCACATCTCAAAAGCTATAATTGAACGACTTGTGTCAGATGGTATTTTGGATTCCCTTGACTTCACAGATTCTGATGTATGTATTGATTGTATCAAGGGAAAACGGACCAAAACAAGGAGATTAGGTGCTAACAGAACTTCAGATATCTTAGAATTGATACATACATATATTTGTGGACCTTCTCTATGGCTTCTTGGAATTGTCAATAATATTTTATATCATTCATATACGATTACTCACATTATGGGGTAGATTTATTGGACATGTTCAAACCTTTTAAAACTGAGGTTAAAATCAACTCAACAAAAGGATAAAGAGTGTTAGATCTGACCATGTGGTGAATACTTCAGCTGATGGTTCAGGTGAACAATCTCTAAGATCATTAGCTAAATACCTAGATGAATGTGGAATCGTCCCACAATACACCATATCAGGATCGTCTAGCATAAATTGTGTAGCTAAGAGATGAAATGAGACTCTTAAGGACATGGTAAGAAGTATGATTAGTCATTCCACCTTACCAAAATCACTCTGGGTAGAAGCATTAAAGAATGTGGCTTATATTTTGAATAGAGTACCAACTAAGGCTGCTGCTAAAACACATTATGAGTTTTGGATAGGCATGAAGCCTACTCTAAAACATTTTCACATTTGGGAAAGTCCAGTTGAGGTTAGGCCTTATAGGCCACATGAAAATAAATTGGATTCCAAAACAGTGAGCAGCTATTTTATTAGTTACTCTGAACGATCAAGGGACTATAAATTTTATGATCCCGCACTTAAGGCAATTTTTAAAATAGGAATTGCAACATTTTTTGAGGATGTTGAGTTTGGGGGAGAAATAAGGTTAAAGACATTGTTTTTGATGAAAAGGTCGAAGAATGATTGTCTTCAATTCCTACTATTACTTTTGACAATGTACATGTTCATGTACTTGTCATTGATCAAGAAGTATATCCAGAACCTCAACAAGATAATGTTGAAGAATCTCCCATACAAAATGAGTAATTATTTCAGAAGTACAAACTCTACAACCTCAATAACCAATACCATTAAAGAGATCTACGAAAGAAAGGAAAATGCTATTTCTGATGATTTTATAGTATTTCTCCAAGAACATGAAGAAAATAATGGAGTGATGAAAGATGATCCAATCAATTTTCATCAGGCCATACATGATTCTAACTCTCAAAAGTAGATTGATATTATGAATGATGAGTATAAGTCTATGCAAAACAATAAAGTTCAAGGATCTTATTCCTTTACCAGAAGGTGCGAACCTATTGGTTGCAAATGTATTTTTAAAACTAAGAGTGATTCGTGAGGTAATGTGGAAAGATACAAGGCTCGTCTTGTAGCTAAAAGGTTTATCCAAAAGGAAGACATCGACTTTAAAGAGATTTTCTCACCAATTTCAATGAAAGACTCTTTCAGGATGATTTTGGCACTTGTTGCGCACTTTGACCTTGAGTTACATCAAATGAATGTTAAGACGACATTTCTCAATGGAAACATTGATTAGATGATCTATAAGGTGCAACCAGAAAATTTTGTGTCAGGAGATTCGAAGAATATGATTTGCAAATTAAAGAAATCCATTTATGGGCTCAAGCAAGCTTTTCGTCAATGGTATCACAAATTTCGTCAAGTAATCATCTCATTTGATTTTGAGATGAATGTTATTGATGATTGTGTATGTCACAAGTTCAGTGGAAGTTAGCATTTTTCCTGGTTTTGTATGTTGATGACATACTGCTTGCTACTAATGATATTGGTATGTTACACAAGACCAAGAGATTTTTATCAAGGAATTTTGAGATGAAAAATTTTGGTGACGCCTCTTTTGTATTAGGGATTCAGATATACTGGGATTGTTCTCGATGTATTCTTGCATTGTCAAAAAGAGCTACATCGATAAATTACTCAAGAGGTTTGGCATGCAAGACTGTAAATCAGGTGACACCCCTATCGCTAAGGAAGACAAATTTAGTTTCAAACAATACCCGCAAAATGACCTTGAAGTTAAGGAAATTCAAAAGATTCCCTATGTGTCAGTTGTTGGGAGTCTAATATATGCTCAAGTTTGTACACGTTCAGACATAACATTTATTGTTGGAATACGAGGCAGATATTGAGCAACCCTGGAATGGATAATTGGAAAGCAGCCAAAAGGTTATGATGTACTTAAAGAACAAAGGATTACATACTCACATATATCAGATCGGATTGGGGGTACTCCGATTCTATTTTGATGGATGTTAATACAGTAGGAAATCCACATCATGTTATATCTATCTGCTAGCTAGAGGAGCTATTTCCTGAAAAAGTACCAAGCGGACACTCATAGCTTTTTCTACCATGACAACAAAGTTTGTAGCATGCTATAATGAATCTAACCATGGAATATGGCTGCGAAACATTGCTAATAGGCTGTGCATTTTGAATGGCATAAAAAGACCACAAAAGTTATATTGTGACAATAACTCAGCAGTTCTATATTCCAATAACAACATGAGTTCATTTAAGTCAAACCTATTGAAATTAAGTTCCTAGTTGTGAAGGAAAGAGTACAAAGTGGACAGATTTTCATAGAGCACATTGGGACTAATTCCATGATCGCGGATCCGCTTACTAAGGGATTGTCACCCAAGGTTTTTCATGAGCACACTACTTGTATGTGTGTTGTTTTTCATGAGGATATCATATTTTAGTGGAAGTTTGTATTCTCATTGCTTTATGTTTTTTTGACACATTTGTGTATTTGGATATTTTTCTATACAAAAATAAAGTATTCAATTCATTTCACTCTATTGTTATGTTCATTATTGATCTCACTTAAAAAATAATGTTGGACCGGTTGAAAATAGATATGTTTAGATCACATAACATGTAATTTTCATGTTGCACTCCTATGATAGATTTATGTCATTTGGTTGTAGTGGTGTACGTGACCATTGATGGATTTAGTCACACTAAATGTGATGAAAATCATTTTGATCATATATCAATATAACTGATGGACAAGATTGTTTGGAAATACTCATAATAATGATAGTAAAATTTTGAACTCATAAGATTGTGCACATTTATAAGATTACATAAATGGCCTAATGGGAGATTGTTAGAAAATTCCAACATATATGGTCACACATGTATATATATTAAAATAGGTGGTGCTATTTTTAAAAGATTAATCAATAAAGTGATATATTAAAGCTAATTTTGGACTAATGGGTATTAAATATCATGGAATTAAAGTGTAGGGACCAGAACGGTGAATTTAAATTGATTAGGGGCTAATTTATAAGAAAGGTAATAATTGCATATTCAGTTATTATATCATGGGTCATGGTTCTCAATTGAACGTTGTTTTTCATATCTCTGTATCCCCATCAACAGAGAGAAAATTCATAAGAAGACTACACATCAATTGGAAGATCATAACCCGTTCAAGCAATCAGACACATGGATCCAAGTATGCTTCCGCTTTTAATATTCTCATTGATTTCAACATGAAGGATTTACATGCTTATGATTAGGGTTTGGTAAAAGATTTAGTAGAAAACTTAATCATTTCAATTCCTTCATTTTTATCTTCTTAAATGAGTAATACCTTGCCATCAAGAAAAGAGAACAGAATTGGCTACCAGACATCATCCTTATACCTTGTCACTTTTGCTGCCGTTAGTTTTCTACTATATATTTATGTGGTCATGTGTGCCATTCATCTCTCATTCTATTTAATTTCCTTTCTCCCCCAATAGAATTATCATTTTAAGGTTACTAGAACCTAGATGCGACCTTAATACTTTGGAAAACGAGAGGGAAAGGTAAAACTTATAATTTTAATGTGGAAAAAACAAATAATAAGCAGAATTTAAAACACAAGAATTAGCATTTAAATGGAATAGAATGGGAAAATAAATACACTAAAAATGGAATAATGAACTATATATAATCTCAAATAGTTTCTCCAAAATCAGAAAGTCAAATATTCGTAAAAGACTTCAATTTAAATTCTTTTCTTTAGTTAGAAATTTTAATAACAAATTATAACAGCAAACATCACCCTCACCCAAGTTATTGTATTGTAAAAGTCAAGGAGTAAGTTATGTTTGTTATAGATTGATTTATATTAGGTCTAGGGTTCGAATATGGAAAAGAAGGAAAAATGGCGCTGCAATTTTGCTAGACTGTCGTCATGACTTGGCTCGAGCGACAGAAACATATACATTATCGTTAGCATGTCATCGGACTTCGCTCGAGTGACATACCATCACCCTCTTGTCGTCCAGCTTTCACCTTCGCTTGAGTGACAAGGCTATCCGGAGAATTTTAATTCGTATTTTTAAGGTTTTTTATCCGACTCATTCATTCCTTAACCTATAGTATAAATACCAGCATGCCTCTGAACAATTTTTTAAAGGTTGAACATTGAGAGAACACATATTGCTTCTTATCTACTTCATCAAATTCATCCAAAGCTTTCAACCTTCGTTGTTCAATTTGTTTTTGGCGGTGAAAACATCAAACTCACTTAATCCAAATACCAAATTGCAACTTTCTACACATCTGTCTGAGTGCTGAAGATCAAAGGAAAGTGACTGGAATTTTGTTTGTTGAAGAACGTGGAGTTCTTTGTTGATCCACGGGTGATAGACGAATTCATAAAGTCAGGAGTTGATGCAGGAGCACACAATCCATGAGGGCTTTGAAAACTTCAGATGGGAGTTAGTGTAGAAGAATGCAATCCATGAGAGTTGTGGGAATTGCAGTTAGGAGGTCACAAAGTACTAGTAGTGGTCGTGTCTAACGGACTGCAAGTTCAAAATTCGTTTATAGTGGATTTTTTACTCGCAAAGTGCCCAGAAGTGTTATCAAGTTGGGGTTCTCCGTGATCAGTCTGCTTGTTATTTTTTTTCCATATAACTACGGCAATTCAACTTAAGATAATTGGACTGATTAATTAACCATCTAGAGATAATTAATAGTGACATGTTGCTAATTAATTATTAAGTTTTAATTCCGCATAAACACATATCCATCCCCATCTAGGTGTAATTTGGGTAGAGCCCCGTAATTTCAATTGGTATCACAGCCACATTTCGATTCCTCGCCCTTAAATTAATCTAGATGAGTCAGTCTCTATCTGTGCCTCTATTTTTTTTTACGGAAGCAAATATACTTACTGGAAAGTTCGAATGATAGCATTCATTAAAGCGTTGGATGAACGTATTTGGATCAGTGTTCTAAACAGTTGGACTACACCTTCATCTACTGTTTCTAGTGTTGTTAAACCCGGTGATATTTCTCTTTAGACCAAAGACCAAGTTGTCGATTGTAATTGGAATAGTAAAATGTTCCATGCTCTATTTATGATTGTGTCTGTTGAAGAGTTTAGAAGAATGTCGATATATGAAACTGTTAAAGAGGTTTTGGATATCTTAGAGACCACACACGAGGGTACCAAAATTGTGAAGAACTCCAAATTGCAAATGTTAACCTCTAGGTTTGAAAAAATTAGAATGAAGGATGATGAACTCTATGCGAAGCTTAATGATATTGTAAACTTGAGTTTCAACCTAGATGAGAAGATCCATGAGTCTAAGATAGTTCGAAAAGTCCTTAGATCTCTACTTGAAAGGATTAGACATAAAATCATTGTTATTGAAAAAAGTAAGGACTTAGATGAACTTAAGATAGAGGAACTCATGAGATCTTTTTAAACCTATGGACTCACCATTTCTCAACCAAAGAAGCTTAAATCCATAGCCATGAAAACCATTAGAGAATAAGAGAGTGGGTCTACCAACGCTGAGACCCCTTAGGGACAACGAAATAGCTTATTTTGTGAAAAAAATCCAGAAGATGATGAGGAATAGGAGAAAACCTCACGATAGGAAAAATAATGTCCATAGTAAATTCTCAAAAGATAAGCGAGAGAAAAATAACCCTAGGACTTCTTGTAAGAAAATCTAGTCAATTAGATGTCATGAGTGTCAGAGTTTTGGTTACTATATGAATGAATGTCATAATTTGAAAAACAAAATTGAATAAAGGAAAAGGTGTACCATTAGTAATGACTTTGAGTGATAATGAATCAGATTCAAGTGTTTAAAGTGATACTTCTGGCGATGAGGATGAACAAAACTTTATGGCTTTCACGTCTATAACTAAGATTGAATTTGTTAAGAAAAATGAAACGGTAGAGAATGATGAACATAGTGAGAATTCTGAAAATGAAATCGATATTCATGAGTCTTATCGATAGTTATTTGAGGAAAGTCTTAAAATCAAGAGGTCAATAAAGTCGTATTAAAAAAAGTTAATGAACTTGAGAGAGAGAGAGACTCTAGGCTACCCTCAGTATTATGCCAAAAATTTGGGTGAGTTGAAGCTTGTTAGTGAGAATTAGAAACCAAAGCTAAATCATTAACAAGTGATCTACGTGGTATACATTACTCAATGCACATGCACAGATTGTGCACCTGTATTTTGTTCTTGTTGGTGGAAAATTCGCCCATCGAGTTTTATCGACTTGCAAATTCTGCCAAATTCTAAGCCGTCAAAGACCAAGTTGTAGCGACCGAGAATTTTTAAATAAAATAAAATATTTTCTCGAAAAACGTGTCGCTAAACTTTAAACCCTAACGTTAAAGTGAAAACGCATTCGTCTAGCCGTTATAAACGAATTTAAATTATTTCGAATCGAATTCATTTTCGAATAATTTTAAATTATCGATTCCTTATTATTTTGTTTAAATCCGAATTTTAGTAAATTTAAGTAAAATATATATCTTATGATTATTTGAAGCCCAATTATTTAAAATCCAATTAAAATAAGTCCAACATCGAAATTACTTATTTTAGCCCAATCCATTTAAGTTCAATTAAATAAGTCCAAAATCGGAATTAATCATTTTAGCCCAATTACCTTAGGCCCAAACTAGAATTACCCTAAAGCCCAACTGTTTGGCCCAATTACCCACCTAGAAGTTTGTGCCCTAATTTTCTACTATTCATACACTCTCATTTTCCCTCTCCTCACACTCACACAACATCCATTTTGGTAAGTCTTTCCCTCTCTCAATCCTTTCCAATGTGATTTCACCATTGATGCCAGAACATCAATTTCTAGCATCAACAGGAAACCACCTCACTCACTCACGAGACCAACACCCCACCGCTCAAACCAACAACATTTCTCTCAAATTGGAAACCTCACTCATCACCATCACAACATCACCCTCACACATTCACTAGGAATCACCATTGATGCTAGAACACCATTTCTAGCATCAACAGTGCCCAGGCTGTAACACAATGCAGCCCATTCACCAACATCACTCCCAAAACCATAGCCAAACTCCACAACCTCACTACACTACCAAGCTCAACTACAGCACAAACACCAACAACAGTCACCAACATCACCAAATCGAGACCATCAATGCCACCATCTCCCCAACACCAAGCTCAACCGACCACCACATTCACGACCCAAACCACCTC
Organism: Fraxinus excelsior; assembly: GCA_019097785.1. Taxonomy (NCBI): domain Eukaryota; kingdom Viridiplantae; phylum Streptophyta; class Magnoliopsida; order Lamiales; family Oleaceae; genus Fraxinus; species Fraxinus excelsior. The sequence continues at coordinate 14,984,091 of CM032628.1, forward strand.
CTCTCACTACCCAACTCAACCAGTCAGCTACAAAGCTACCACGCCATCACCTCCTACCCAAACTAACACCCAAGAAGCTGCTCAAAACTATAACCCAACTCCAAAGCTCCACACTACATTCCAACAACCCATTTCGAGCCTCCAACGCAGCTATTCCACCCAAAGTCCAAAACCTCCAATCAAACGACAACCCCTATCTTCCCCAAAATTAACACCAAGCAACCATGCCGCCACCACCATGTTCAAAATCGGAACCACCAGACACTACACCCAAAAGCCGAAACCAAGCCCAACACTTCGTTGCCAACCCGTCGCCTCAAATAGCCCAAACACCCCTAATCAACCCCCAAACAACACAAAAATCAAAGAAAAGCACAACACCCATAACTTACCTTGTATTTCCAGTCGAATGCCACCAAAGAAATCAAAAGAAAATCGAACACATGTCCCCGATCACCACCCCCACCCATACCGGCGCCACCACGACGGTGGCGGTGCCACCGCTTGCCGGCGGTGGGAAGGAGGAAGAAGAGAGTCTTCCTTCCCGTCGCCCTCCCTCTCGTTTCTCTCTCTCTCTATGTAAATGAGAGAGAAGAGAGAAAGTGATTTTTATTATTTTTTATTTTTGAAATTTGTATTTTAAGCCTCAAGTTTTAAATTAATTTATCTCAGTCCCTAAGTTTTAAGTATTTTAATTTTAACATTTAACATTCTTATTTTTTGTTTTAATTAACTTCAATTTAGTCCCGAAGTATAGAAATTATTATTTCAGCCCTTAATATTTTATTTTCAGTTTTAGCTTATTTCCAATTAAGTCCCTAATTTATAAAAGGTTTAATTTCAGCCATTTAGTTTCTATTTTCAGTTTTAAAAGTTTTACAATTTAGTCCTAACTTCCAAAAGTTATTATTTCAGCTTTTAGCTTTTATTTTTAGCTTTAATAAGATTTGCAGTTTAGTCCCTAACTTTTAAAAATTACTATTTCAGCCCTTAAACTTTTATTTTCAGATTTAATAAATTTTCAATTGAGCCCCTAAACTTCATTTTATTATTTTAAGCTATTTATTTCAGTTTCAATAATTTTTCAATTAAGTCCTTAAACTTTATTTTATCACGTTAAAACTTTAAAGTTTCGAAATATTAATTCAAAACTTATTTTCTATTTTGGCTAGACGAAACGTACAGACGATTAAGAGTTTGAGATCACTTTTCACTTCACTTTTGCACGTAACTCGAGATTATTGAGGTAGACTCACCTCCATTAATTAGTTTAAATTATAATTGCATGTCTTATGTGAATTTACGTGATTTATATGCTTTAATGCATGAGATGAGAATATATCATATGAGATATATGATATTGTTATGTTTGCCATAACTTATATGCTTTAATTCATGAGAAAGACGAGAATTTATTGTGAGATAAAATGAGAATGTTATGCATAACTTATGTGCTTAAATGCATGAGACGAGACTACCCACACCCTACGATTTCAAAGAGCATATGATTTTCAAGAAAATGAGTCAAAGATGATTATGATGATGTCATGTTATATATTGCATAAGCATGTGTTCAATTATTCTGTAATTAATTATCGACGATGAGTTTGCTGAGTATTTCTTTGAAATACTCATTCCGTTATTTTAATAATATTTACAGACTTTAGAGATGGTCGGATGTGATGGGCAGTGGTGGCATAAATTGAAAGTCGCAGTTATTTACTTTCAAAATTTCCGCATTTGAAAAACTATTAACGTACTTTGTAATTTCGTTTATTCCAAAAACTTGAGATTTAAATTTTAAAACAATTATTCCAAGTTATTTAAATGAGTTTGTTGCTGATGATAATTACCGTTATAAATGTGATGTGATTTTTAAATTAGGTTATTTCCGCAAATTTGATTATTAAAAATTAGGGCAAAAGACGATGACATGGCAATCCGGGTTAACGGAACTCGGGGTGCTACAATTTGGTATCAGAGCCGGTCTGCGTTTCTGTAGACTGACAAATTTTCAAAAAGAGAAAATTTTCAAAGAGATATTTATTTATTTAATTATTATTACTGAGAGTTGCCACTGCCATCATTCGATCCGCCGACTCCGTAGGTAAAAGAAGTTTATGAAGTTTAACGTTTTCTTATTTCGGATACCTGTTTTACAATTTACGAGACTTAGAAGAAGAGAACGAAATGTATCTGAATTAGAAAGAAAGACGAGTTTGTGCATAATTTACACGAGTTTTTAAATTTTTACGTCCTCGTAATTTTAACTAAGAGAGATGAATAACCCCGCATAATTGGACTTTGCATAATTGGTTTAAGACATGACATCCATTCGTAGAAATGCACCCAGTGATGCAGAACAAGCCATTAGAGATTACGATCGTTTCAGGCCTAGACTCGATTGGGCAATTGCCCAACACGTAGAGCAGTTGAATATTGTACGTAATCAGGCCATACAACATGGCTATGTAACCTAAAATCATCGGTCGATTCATCACTTACTCTCGAATTTTCGAAGTGACTACGCGGAGGTAGCTCGTAGCATATACATAGTTGCTCTAGTGTCACCTAATGTGGAGATTGAGTATGACACCTTCTGCGTAAGATTTGTGGCATATTGGCCCATGTATTTTGAGCACCGCTTTGGAGTTGCACCTGAAAGGGAGCCAAAACATGAGCCAATGCCCGAGCCCGAACTTGGACAAAAAGATGGGTTAATACTCGAGGAGGAACCCGAAGAAGACCCAGAAGAAGAACCAGAGAAAGATGATGACCCAGCGCTAGGAGAGTTCTCGAACGCCGAGTCATGTGTAACCAAATGAGAGTAAAGAGATAGAATCTAGAGTAGGTTTGACATTTTATTGAAAAAAAAATGTTCGACATACATGCCTTCCAAATTATTTATCATCATTAAGAGAAGTTGAGTTATAAAGGAAATGATGTTTAGTTTCCAATTTCCAATCAGTAGAAAGACACGAACCAGAACATAAAAGGGAAAGCAAGAGTATTTGCTATGGATGAAGCTGAGGATTCTGATATGATATCAAGTATACTATCTATTTATGGGATACCTGTATATGTCCTAATAGACTCGAGAGACACACATTCATTTATATCCGATGCATGTTTAGAAAGACTGAACCTAATAGGAGAAGAGACTGGTAGTACCCTCGAGGTTAGTTTGTCGTTAGGAGGAACTATCGATACTTATAAGATAGTCAAAGCGGTACAAATAGATTTTGATGGTCAAGTTTTAGACGTAGACTTTAATATTATTTGAATGAAAGATTTTGATATTATTCTAGGTATAGATAGGCTCAGCACCAATAGTGTCCAATCATGTGCCATGAGAAAGAGGTTATTTTTCGCAAGGACGGTGAAGAAGTATTCAGGTTTTATGGGATGAGGATCAAGTCAATTCCTCGCCTTATCTCCGCTTTACAAGTCGAGAAGTTTTTAACCAATGACAATTGTCAAGGCTTTTTGGTTAGTTTGCAAGACAAACCCGTAGAGGAGATTACTCTGGAATCAGTGTCAATAGTATGTGAGTACAGTGATATCTTTCCAGATGATCTACTCGATACTCCGCCGGATAGACGAGTGGAATTTTCCATTGACTTGGTACTAGGAGCTGCCCCCGTTTCTAAAGCTCAGTACCGTATGGCGCCAAAGGAATTGCAAGAACTGAAGGTGCAATTGGAGAAATTACTAGAGAAGGGTTTCATCAGACCCAGTGTATCTCTATGGGGAGCGTCTGTTCTGTTCGTAAAGAAGAATGATGAAAGTATGAGGATGTGCATCGACTATCGAGAACTTAACAAGTTGACGATAAATAATAAGTATCATCTCCCAAGGATCGAGGATTTATTCGATCAGTTGAAAGGTACAGCTATTTTCTCCAAGATTGACTTGAGACCTGGTTACCATCAGCTAAAGGTTTCACCAGCCGACGTGCCAAAGACAGCGTTCGGGACACGATATGGACATTACGAGTTCGTAGTGATGCCTTTCGGACTCACGAACGCACCTGCGATATTTATGGACTTGATGAACAGAGTCTTCCATCAGTATCTTGATAAATTCGTTATTGTTTTTATCGATGACATACTGATCTACTCCAGAGATTCAGCACAGCATAAAGAACATTTGAGGATTGTGTTGGAAACGCTAAGAGCAGAAAAGTTGTACTCTAAATTCAAGAAATGTGAATTTCGGCTCGAGAGAGTAGGTTTCTTGGGTCACATTGTTACACCCAAAGGCATCGAAGTTGATCATTCTAAAGTAGAAACTGTAACGAATTGCCCGACACCTGCAAATGTTGGAGATATGAGAAGTTTTCTTGGTTAAGCTGGATACTATCGGCGATTCATAGAGGGTTTCTCTAAAATAGCAGGTCCTATGACTCGGTTGACCAGGAAATGAGTTAAGTTTCTATGGACCGAACAGTGTGAGCAAAGCTTCCAAGAACTTAAGAAAAGACTTGTCTCGGCACCAGTGCTGACTATACCAGATGGGTCTGATGGTTTCGTTATTTACAGCGATGCATCCAAACATGACTTAGGTTGTGTATTAATGCAGAATGGCAAAGTGATAGCCTATGCTTCAAGACAGTTGAAGCCACATGAGAAGAACTACCCGACACACGACCCAGAGCTCGCAGCTGTTGTGCACGCTCTTAAGATTTGGCGGCACTATCTGTATGGTAGTAAATGTGAGATTTACACCGATCAAAAGAGTCTCAAGTATTTCTTCACTCAGAAAGAACTAAATATGAGACAACGTCGATGGCTAGAGCTGGTAAAAGATTACGACTGCACCATTCTTTACCACCCGGGTAAAGCAAATAATGTTGCAGACGCTTTGAGCAGAAAGAACGCCAAACAGTTATCAACTTTGGGAACAACGCAAGATCAATTGATTTGAGATTTTCAGAATTTAAGAATTGAAGTACGAGCCCCATCAGTCCAAGGACCTATTAGATTGGCAAATTTGACCGTTAAACCGGATTTGAGAGGTCGGGTTGTGACGGCTCAAGCCGGAGATAAATTCTTAGAAAAGATCAAATCCGAAGTTGGGACTGGCAAGAGAATAGGTTTCAAGATTGCCTCTGATAAAGCACTTATGTTCAGATGGCATCTCTGTGTACCGAAGGATGAGCATATCAAAAATCAGATTTTGACAGAAGCTCATTCAGCACCATATGCATGCCACCCAGGAGGGACAAAGATGTATCATGATTTGCACAATACCTTTTGGTGGAGAAACATGAAGGGTTGCATTGCAAGGTTTGTCTCTCGATGCATAACATGTCAGCAAGTTAAGGCTGAACATCACAGACTGTTAGGATTATTAAATCCCTTGGATATACCAGAATGGAAACGGGAGAAAATTTTCATGGATTTCGTAACAGGGTTACCGAAATCAGTGAAAAAACATGACGTTATTTGGGTTATTGTAGACCGACTTACGAAGTCAGCTCATTTCCTACCAATCAGAATAACTCTCAATGTAGATCAGTTAGCCCAATTGTATGTTAGAGAGATTGTTCGACTTCATGGAGTACTAGTTTCCATTGTCTCAGACAGAGACCCGAGATTTACTTCAAGATTTTGGAAGAGTTTACAGGTAGCTATGGGTACTAAATTAAATTTTAGTACTGCTTACTATCCCCAGACCGATGGACAATCTGAACGCACTATTTAGACACTAGAGGATATGCTTAGAGCCTATGTACTAGACTTGAGTGGTAATTGGGAGACTCATCTTCCATTAGTGAAGTTTGCCTACAATAATAGTTTTTAGGCTACTATTGGTATGGCACCATATGAGGCACTTTATGGACAACGATGTCGATCATCAATCTATTGGGATGAAGTAGGGGAGAGAAGAATTTTGGGTCCAGAATTGATTGAAAAGACCGTTGAGGCTATTGAGAAGATCAGACTACGGATCAAAGCCGCACAAGACAGACAGAAAGGCTATGCGGATAAAAGGAGAAAAGACTTAGAGTTTGAGATTGGAGAGAAAGTATTCTTGGAAGTAGCTCCTATGAAAGGAACTATCCGTTTTGGCAAGAGAGGGAAGTTAAGACCCCATTTTATCGGACCATTCGAGATATTAGAGAAGGTAGGTAACGTGGCTTATCGTTTGGCGTTGCCACCCGAGCTATCGGACGTACACAACGTTTTTCACATTTCCTTATTGAGAAAATATATCCACGACCTAAGTCACGTGGTAAATTTTCAGACTATTTCGATTTAAAGGAATCTGTCATATAAGGAGACACTTATGTGCATTATTGATAGAAAAGTCAATGTCATAAGAAACAAAGAGATCCCTTTAGTCAAAGTCCAATGGGGTAGACAGGATAGTGATGAAGCTACTTGGGAGAAAGATGAAGAGATTCTGGCTAAGTATTCAGATATTTTAGATCAAATAAGTTTAAATTTCGAGAACGAAATTATTTTAAAGGAGTAAAGTTGTAGCGACCGAGAATTTTTAAATAAAATAAAATTATTTCCTTGAAAAACGTGTCGCTAAACTTTAAACTCTAACGTTAAAGTGAAAACGCGTTCGTCTAGCCGTTATAAACGAATTTAAATTATTTCGAATCGAATTCATTTTCGAATAATTTTAAATTATCGATTCCTTATTATTTTGTTTAAATCTGAATTTTAGTAAATTTAAGTAAAATATATATCTTATGATTATTTGAAACCCAATTATTTAAAGTCCATTTATAGTCCAATTAATAAGTCCCAAAATTTAAATTATACTCTTTTTAACCCAATCCATTTAAGTTCAATTAAATAAGTCCAAAATCGGAATTAATCATTTTAGCCCAATTACCTTAGGCCCAGACTAGAATTACCCTAAAGCCCAACTGCTTGGCCCAATTACCCACCTAGAAGTTTGTGCCCTAATTTTCTACTATTCATACACCCTCATTCTCCCTCTCCTCACACGCATACAGCATCCATTTTGGTAAGTCTCTCCCTCTCTCAATCCTTTCCAATGTGATTTTACCATTGATACTAGAACATCAATAAGATTTACAGTTTAGTCCCTAACTTTTAAAAATTACTATTTCAGCCATTAAACTTTTATTTTCAAATTTAATAAATTTTCAATTGAGCCTCTAAACTTCATTTTATCATTTTAAGCTATTTATTTCAGTTTCAATAATTTTCAATTAAGTCCTTAAACTTTATTTTATCACGTTAAAACTTTAAAATTTCGAAATACTAATTCAAAACTTATTTTCTATTTTGGTTAGACGAAACGTACAGACGATTAAGAGTTTGAGATCACTTTTCGCTTCACTTTTGCACGTAACTCGAGATTATTGAGGTAGACTCACCTCCATTAATTAGTTTAAATTATAATTGCATGTCTTATGTGAATTTACGTGATTTATATGCTTTAATGCATGAGATGAGAATATGTCATATGAGATATATGATGTTATTATGCTTGCCATAACTTATATGCTTTAATGCATGAGAAAGACGAGAATCTCTTATGAGATAAGATGATAATGTTATGCATAACTTATGTACTTAAATGCACGAGACGAAACTACCCACACTCTATGACTTCAAAGAGTCTATGATTTTCAAGAAAATGAGCCAAAGATGATTATGATGATGTCACGTTATATATTGCATAAGCATGTGTTCAATTATTCTGTAAATTAATTATCGGCGATGAGTCTACTGAGTATTTCTTTGAAATACTCATTCCGTTATTTTAACAATATTTGCAGACTTCGGAGATGGTCGGATGTGATGGACAGTGATGGCATAAATTGAAAGTTGTAGTTATTTACTTTCAAAATTTTCCCATTTGAAAAACTATTAACGTACTTTGTAATTTCATTTATTTCAAAAACTTGAGATTTAAATTTTAAAACAATTATTCCAAGTTATTTAAATGAGTTTGTTACCGATGATAATTACCGTTATAACTGTGATGTGATTTTTAAATTAGGTTATTTCCGCAAATTTGATTATTAAAAATTAGGGCAAAAGACGATGACGTGGCAATCCGAATTAACGAAACTCAGGGCGCTACACAAGCTGTATAACCTGGATCTGTTTGTTAAGAAGACCACAAGTAGTTGTCTCACAGCATTGATCAGTCTCATTTCAATCATTAAATTGTTTTAGCTCATCATGTAGGAAAACAAATAAACCATTTTAACCACAATTGATTTACACCTAGCAATATTGCAAATGTAGAAGCAGTATGATCCTTCAAAAATGGCAAGTGACAAAGGACCTTAAGAATAATATTAAGAACACTTGTTTATTCTTTTATAGCTGTTTAACTCAGCCATGATGCTAAAATCACCCATATAATCAGCCAAAACAGAAGTTCAAAAAAAGACCAACTAATCTCCTCCCACGCAAAACCAGAATAAAAAGTCATGTTTAAGTAAAATAGACTTCTCAATTTAATTCCTTTTAAGTTTTAATCACAACTATCCAAAACAAATATTGCACGTGCTATACACATGCTGACAATTTTTGTGCAAATGCACAGTTTCATTGGAAGGCGCCGAAGGTCAGTGTGAGTAGCATATTCTGTTGCAGAGTGGAACGAAGTTTATCCTCCTCGTAAATTTCTCCAAGGACAAGTTTTTTTTGTAGAAAATAAGAATACTCAAACTGAATGCAAATCATGTAACATAAAAGAGTCCGAGTAATTTCTGTACATTTTCTGTCCACCAGCTTAATCTACAGAGGTCAAGTTTAGTCTATACAATATAAGGCTGGCAATCAGTACCAAGGAACTAGTATATAAACAGTGAGCATCAGGTTCAGAATCTGATTACGACTCCATGTGTTGACAAGGTGGAGCACGGGTTCTCGTGTTCTGTGGTCCTGTAGAGAGAAATTTAGATATGAATTATCATTTGCATAACAAATCAAAGGACGCTTCATACTTGGACAGTGTTTTGCTAAGGGAAAAACACACCATGGGGACCAACTATTGTTGAAGTAGCAAGATGGTTCTCAACTTTACCTTTCATTATAGTAGTACAATCAGTTTTCAACGTCAAAAATCGTCCAAATTTTCATGAAATTGTAACATAGCGCAATTTACACACCCCTCACCTCAAATTTATGGGCATCAGTCCAAGTTAGGAAGCAAAACCCAACTTCGTATAGTTGGATATACAAGGATCACGTAATGATTTATAAAGATTTGAGCCCTTTTCACCGTTGGAAGCAAAACCCAACTTCGTATAGGTTGTGGACAAATAGTCTGATTCTCCTTTTTGCTTATAATGTTGAATGTTTTGGAATGTAAATCATACCGTAGGCTCCACGAATCTCAACTTCACGCAATTCTTGAACTAGTGCACAGCAGCAACACATGAAATGTGACAAGAAATCGTCGAATAGGCCACCCTGGAAAATAAGAAAGAATGCAGCAGTTTGAAATGTAATTTGTTTTCTCTAATTAATGCAAAGCAGTTGGAAAAGCTTAACAATGAAAATGCAATGAGTATGTGGTGGGATTCGAAAATCTAATTTAAGATTCATGAAGAATTGTTAAAAATGAATTAAAATCCACAAAAGCACTGGTCCAAACAAGTTGGCCTCCTAATGTTCTTCCGCTTGACATCTCGAACTTCAGAAGAAATGATATGTGATCTTATGTACTCCCATCCCATCCCATTCCAACCCCACCCCCACCCAAAAGAAGAAAAAAAAAATATAGGTAGGCTCATGGAAAAACAGAAGAAATGCATAATTTCAAGTACACCAAAATATATGTGCTAAAGTAATGTTGGTAAGCATGGACTTTGATAACTAAAAAACAGCGTGAATACGATAAGTGTGACAGACAGACTAAATTTGATGTCCAAATCTTGCCAATAAATTGATATAGGAATCACATAGATAGCTGAACATCACCAACTATATTTCAAGATTTTGAATGTTATGAAACCACTTGTCAGAGTGCTATTCTGCAAATTGTGAGTAAGTTAATGCTGGTGTTTCCACTTTGGGATATGGGTTGAGGAAGTAACATACAACTATATTTCAAGATTTTGAATGTTATGAAACCACTTATCAGAGTGCTATTCTGCAAATTGTGAGTAAGTTAATGCTGGTGTTTCCACTTCGGGATATGGGTTGAGGAAGTAACATCAGGTGCCAAGTCAGTTCCAGGGTTATATAGATCAAGATAGTTTTAAGCAGTTGCTACTTTATCTTTTTCATGAGAAATAAATACATATTTATATTGGTCCCTACTTCCGTAAGTCCATAACTCATGAACCAAAATCAATCTGGATGCACCTCACGATCCATTAAGTGAATGTTTGGTATACTACTCTAGACAGGATTGGAATGCATAATGATTAACAAACACAGTTTTAGCTTTTTCCCTACCAAACATACTTTAGTACAAGTCCAACAGACAACCATGTCACTATAGTTAGTAATAATACTGTTCCTGAGTTTTTCGTCAGCTAAGCGTGTAATTTGCCATTACTTGAGTATTAGCAAGAAACCCGGGTAACAAGCATAAGAGTAAAATACCTTGATGTTAAATATCCTGCGGAGCTTTATTCTGACACAGCAAGTATAGCAACAACATGCCAGTATCAGGGAATATGCCATTATTTCATTACAAGCTTCTGCCGAAGCTGTGGAATTAAGTGAACATTATGTATTACTTTTCTCTTTAAAATTACAGCTAGCAAGGAAATGCATTAAGAAAAACTAATCAAAATAAAATATATAGGAATACTTACACATTTGCTTTCCAGTTGCAACTGACGAGATTTTAGAAAATGCATTACAAGGACAAAGGAAGGTCTTCACACCTACAAATGCAAGTTTCAAGGTGATCTGTACTTAGATGATTACAATGCCATGATTTACGGTCACATAAAGATGGACTCGCTTCTATATGAAAATTGAATAGAAATTAAATATTCGAAGTCCACTCTATCTTAAAAATGTCAGCCTTCATATTACTTAAATGGTAAATGGAGAACCCAATCCCGAATTCTTCTTGTAGGAATTTGCTTTAAGAGAAGAGTTTTAATGGGTATTATCACACACACACACACACACACACACACAAAAAAAGGGGGTGGGGGTGGGGGTGGGGGTGGGGGTGGGGGTGGTAATAGCACAAAGAAATTGCTTCTTGACGTCCATCTTCTCGTGAGATTTATTAGAGAGTTCCAAAACAGTTTCAGCTTAAATAACTTCTTAAATGAGTGTTGGAATGGGATTTAATAAAGTGAAACTGGAAATGCATAAAAAGAGCATTCTCAATATAGTTAGATTAATTTTCTAAAGCGAGACTTGGCACAAGAGCTAATAGAAGGTGAGGGAATATTGGAAAAGATATTATTTCGTCCCTGTTTGGTTTAAATAAAAATGAAATTTTTAGTAGATTTTAATAAAAGTTGATGAAATGTACGATTGAAAAGTTGATAAAAGTTGTGGGTCCCATAAAATGTGTGGTTGAAAATGAGTTTTAGATAATGATTGGGAAACAAGGGTCGGCTTAATTTAGTTTTTAATTATGATGCTTATTTAGGGTTCGATTTCAAAAAAAAAAAATATGTTATTTTCTTGCTTCAATTAAAACTAGTATAAACCCTATATACAGGGAGTTTATGGAATGTAATTCATACAACTTTGATAATGAAATAAAGATATTTTCTCTCTTATACTGTGCTTCCGTCTGTTTAATTCTTCTCCTTTCTTCTATCTCCCTCCTACTATCTTCCCATTTCATTACAGTTAGTGTAGTATATTTTCAGATTCTAGGAATCTAGAATTTTTATTTTTTGCCTTATGCAGGAGTTTAGTCAACAATACATGATTACTTTTATAATAGTGCGTGCTGTAATCAGTATAGTTTTTTTCCTTTTATAGTCATTGATAAATTCTATATTCCTCTTTATTTTCGTGTTGCTACACTTTAATCTCACAACAAAATGACATCAATAGAACTAAATAAGCAAATCTGTTAGCAAAGAGAACATACACAAGTAAGGTTCAGCGAAACAGCCGAGTAGATCTGCATGCCATTCCTCTTGCAAATTTGATTCCACAGTTGATGCCTGTTTATGTCCCGAGGAAATTGTGGCCCTCCTGTGAACATAAATATAGACATTGAAGAAACTTTCATACTAGCAACATAAAATCTCAAGTCTAGAAGTCAAAATAAAAAATGCCAAGATGAAAAAAGCAGTTTAACTGAATGAAAAAGAATCAAACCATCTCACTCGACGATGTGCCATATTTTTATTTATTTACATTTAGTCTTCAACCACCCCCAACCCTCATGTATAGGGGGATCATTTTTTATAAATGAGTGGTAGTGAGACTTGATCTTCAAAGTTGAATCACCTCATTAAAAAGCTTCAACTCTTAGGGAGGGAACAAATTTATTTATTAAAGTTAATCTTCAACAGAATCTAATGAATCTAGACATTAAATTAAGATGAACAAGAAAGAAACGGACCTTGAGCTAGTTCGATGAGGAACCTTTTCAGGGTTCTTCTCAAAAGGTTTCTTTGCCTTACCCGACTCCAATTTCTGGGAACTTTTAACTGGTGAAGCATTCTCTGATGAGGGATCTGCTGCATTTTCTGTAACTTCAATCAACCGCTGAATTACTTCGCATTGAGCCACATCCAAATGAGCTTGTGATCGTTGTAGCTCTACCTTGAGCTTTTCATTTTCTTTGCGAAGTGCTGTATCAAAAGGCAATTTTGGATAAGAACAAGACAGACTTTTCTTCAATATTATTGTGTCATCTTCAGAAGGTTGTGGGTTCAAAATAGCATTTTGCACTTTTCTGTCGTCTTCATCATACGTGTATTCACATTGATCTTTCTGAATTTCTTCAAGCCTTTCCTGTAATTAGTCAAAAAGAATCACAACAATAAAGCAAGGCATCTTGTTTCACCAATATAGCAACAACATAAATAGACATCTACCAAGAAATTATATAACGTTATCCTTAATGTTCAAATCAAATGGAGAAGTACATGATGAGAAGCAATAAAGAGCCTATTACTAAGTAATAGCAGTGTACACCACAGAGATGACAATCTTACACAAACAATAGTTTCATTTCCTCAAAGAGTAAGATTCACTAGATATCAGTCAATCGAAAAGGTTTTCATACAAGCCTTAGTTGGATGAATGAGATTTATTTTTCTCTTAACCTCAGTTTGTGGTTGTTCTAAGCCCACCTAAAAGCACCATTAAGCACTATCAAACAAAGAAATTTCCTAAATGAAAAAGAAAACTGAGACACACTATTTAAGCATCGGTGACTACAAAATGGCATTAATTATATATCCCATTCCTGTCAAATACTGCATACAAAACAAACATGTAATGTTCGGTTAGGTTTTTAGTTCAGCCATGTAATGTATGTTAAGATTTGGAGGTCCATCTTACATTGTCAACCTTATTAAGATGAGTAGTCCAAATCCTTATAAATTGGTCTATGTTTTCATCTTTATTCGATGTGGGATTCTATCCCTTAACAATGTATACATCAAAAACAAGAGTAACATTCATAACACTAAATTTTTTGGTTTGTGCATCCAGATTCATCCAAATTGAATAATCTAAATGCAATACCGAATCACTCCAATGTTCAGCCACGTCTCGGGTTTCAAATATTTAAACGGGAATTGAAAGACGTAAAGGCTAAAGTTTTTAGGGTCCAACTGAATATACCATTGAGGTTTGCATATCACCTTGATGTTGAGGTCATGGATCTTAATGTTAACGTTCCAATTCACTTGCTTTATATTTCAACTTTAAGGTTGACAAAACACCAGGAATATCCATCACTCAATACCCAACAAACTAATCAACAAATCACCAGAGACCAAAACTATTCTAATGGATACAATAGCACAACAACAACAAAAGACAGTCTTGTTCGCAATAAATTTGGGATCGACTACACAAACTACTTATACAAGGAATGTTAAAATGAAATATAGATCAATATATTTACCTTAACCCTGGCATTATCAAGGAGTGCAATGAGGGGAATTATCCTCAAATACCGATCAATCTCTTCTTGGGATCTCCTGAATTGATACACAATATTCCAACCCATTGCAATCAGATACAAATAGCTTCTTTCTTGACAACTATTTACAAGCACATAAGCTCTCCTCAGTGCATCCTCAAGCATCTCCAGTGGCTCCCTTGTTTCTGGGTGTTTTTTCAGCTCAGAAATCTTAAGCTGCTCCAGCAAATTTCCAATCATTTTCACATGCAGCGCAAATTGCTGGCAATTGTGCTTGTGCATCCGGGCTCTGTTTGCTGCCTTCACAATCAATGATACTAGGGCTGCTGCATTTAGCCCGGTCAACTGTACAACATTTGCAACCTCCCCGAAATGCTCCCACGCCGACGCCATTTTGAATTTTCACTTAAAAGTTTATTCAAATTAATTAATTAACACAAGATTTGTGTACTGAGAGAAGGGCCAAGAAGGGATTGACTGCCATTGACAACTGTTTCTGTTTGCCGCTGATTCAACAAGGACATTTCTTTTTTCAGAAAAGTAACTCATAAGTCAAAACAAACAAGTAATTCACCATTTTTGCAGACACTCTATGAGACGAATTATAAGTGATTATTGATTTTTGAAATTGACAGGCGTTGCTTTCGGGTGAAGTGTTTTTGACCCATGAATAGTTTGTCTGGATTTGATGAATCTCACTTTAATAATGTTTGAAAGTGGGGGCTTCGTTTTTCACTGCCACGTTCCACTAATTTGGTACAAAATTTGTCTCAAACTTCTCTTTTATAATATAATTAAAATAAAATATAGCTAATTTAGAATATACGTAATAGATTAATATTGAAGTCATGAATTGTCGGTGCTTAAATTTGTTTTTGTTGATGTCTTCTATTTAGGGTCCGTTCGGTAGAGATTAAAATCGGATTAAAATTAGATTAAAATTGAAAAATTAGTCGTTATTGTTGACTTTTATTAGACGAGTGAGACCCAATAACGGTCATATTTTTAATTTTAATTGAATTTTAATCTCTACCTAATGAATTTGTTAGGTTCATCATTTCACAATAAGTCGGATAAAAAAGAGAGATCTTATTGATTGAAAATAAATTGAAAAATGACCATAGACCTCTCCCTTATTTTATTTTGTTACAACTAAGAATTATTCGATGATTTTGAACTTTCATTTTCATTTTGTGATGTGAAGGCGTAGCGTTTTACCCGCTCCCTCGACGTGCTTTTTAGAACATTGTTTCCAAATTCCTCTTCCTTCGTTACGTTGAAAATTAGAGACCAACATGCCGCTATACTCCAGATTGCACCTCTAGGTATGTTCTAGATGTCTAAAATGTTTGATTCTTCATCAAAAAATTTGATTATTTGCTATAGGTTTGCTGTGAGGAAAGGTTTGTATTCACTTTTACTTACTATAAATGTTGATTGTTTTCCTACCATACAGCTTCTATCTTTCGTCGGAAAGAAATGTTTGCTCCAAGATGCAGGATGTACGGAAAGTAGGCTCCCAAATATGGTAAGTTCCATCTTGTGCCTATCGTAGTACCCTATGCACGTGGTGAATAAATGTAGTGGCTACAAATTAACTAATCCCATAGTTTTTGTTTCCATTTTGGGAATTTAGTGATTTCATGTTTCTTTCCTTTTCTGCATTGATTTTAAAGATAGGATTTTTATGAAGAAACTAATTTTGGTGTTGGACTCTATTTGTAGGGTACGTGATCACATTTTTCAGTTTTTGTAAAACACATTATTCATTTAGCTTTTGTTAATATGTGACCTAAATTCCGTTGGATATTTGTGGATTGGTTGACAAAGGTGTAAAAGAGGTATAGAAAGTTTTTGGTCAACAATTGAGCACTTGGGAATCCAATCCAGGCGCATAGTGGCCATTTAAGGAGTTTAGAATAAATTTTGGGCCGAAACTTAGCGCATGAGCGTCATTGGAACGCTTCCGCTACATCTCGCTTACATCTCGAGTGTCGTGAGCCGCTCGCCAGCGCGAAGATGATGCTTGAGCGACAATATTATCAGACAAAATTTAATTACCTTTTTCTGACGAGGTTTTTTATCCTCTTTTCATATAAAATATATTCTTTGAATCCTATATATACTCCATGAAATTATGGATTTATAATTGAGTTCGAGAGACATTGGAATACAATCTTGGAACACCATTCATTATATTTTCTCTCCTTATTAATAAATTCTTTATTTTTCTGCCAATTTTCTTATGTTCTTCTATTGTTGTGATTGTTACTTCATATTGTGTCATATAATCTCGTCTTATTTTCTAGCAAGTGGTATTAGAGCTTAAAATTTGATTTGTTCGAGGTTTTTTTTGTTCTTGTGATGGCAACCATAAAGTATGATATTATGTTTTCGGATCGCAACACTAGATTCTCGTTGTGTTGGGTGAAAATGTGAGTAGTGCTCACTCAGATGGATTTGGACGATGCTTTGTTCAGATTGGACAATATGTCTTCAAATTAGTCGATTTAGGATAAATAACATAAGGATTGAAAGACCATATCACATATTCATCTTTATCTTTCGGATCATATTCTTCAGGACGTTTTGAAGAAAAAAATTGCAACTGCATTATGGTTCAAGTTGGAGCAATTATGCATGACGAAAATTCTAACCAGGAAATTGCATTTGAAGTAGCATTTGTATTCTCATCGCATGACAGAAGATACATCACTTGTAGATCACCTAGCTTTTTAAAGAAAATTATCGTTGATTTAGAAAGCTTGGAGGTTAAGTATGATAAAGAAGCTTTGGGGCTGATTTTATTGTGTTCGTTACCCACTTCATATATGTCATTTATAGACATGATATTATATAGTCATGATACTCTCACAGTTAAATAAGTATATGATGTTTTATTTTCGAAGGAGAACATAAAGTATCTTGTTGGATCTAATGCTCATGGAGATGACCTTGTTGTTCATGGTGGTTATGAGAGGGACAGTTCAAAGTCTAACTCTAGTAATAAAATTCATAACTATTGCAAGAAAAAGCGCGCATAAAGAATGATTGCTATAAATTGTAAAATAGAGAAAAAATTGCTACAAATCAAAAGGGAAAGCAACCAGAAAATTCAGGTGAAGCCGAGATTGCAGAAAATTGCTATAGTGATAAACAACTTTTGGTTATATCTGACGACGACTCCAAACCTTACGAGGATTGGATTCTTGATACAGCTTGCACTTTTCATGTGCTCCAATTGGAATTTGTTTTCAACATATGAAACCACTTCAAAAGGTGTTGTGGTAATGGGTAACAATGAACTTTGTAAAATAGTTGGTATTGGAAAGGTTAGAATTAAGATGTTTGACGGGACAGTTAGAACACTTGATGAAGTAAGGCATGTTCCAGATTTGAAGAATAATTTTATTTCCTTAAATACTTTTGATTCAAAATGGTACAAGGAAACTGGTGAAGGTAGATAATCAAAGGTTAGTAAAGGTGTCCAAGTTATGTTGAAGGGGCAAAAAAGTACCCAGGTGTATGTTTCTACAGAATCATTGGAGACCAATTAGTAGAAATTAGGAACTTTGGTGGTTATTCAGTTTGGTCTCGTACCATTGGAGTTTGGTTTGGAATCTGTGTTGAAGAACATCTCAATTGAGTTCAAAATTTATAGGTAATGCCGCATTGCCACCGCCACCGTAGTGCCATGATATTCAATTGCTAGAGACAAACCCAGTAAAGATATTAGGCCTCTACAAAAGTACGAGAAAACTGATTTATTTTGCTTATACTTTAAATGTAGTTGAAAGTGTTGAGTCTAGCAAAAAAACATTTCTATAGAAGGACTTTGTAGTGTTGATTCTATTACAAGGTTACTTTTGCCCTATTTGGTGATTGTTGAATTATTTGTGATCTTGTTACTCGTGGTGATAATTCGAGCAACTTTGGTGCCCGAGGTAATTTTGTTGAGAAGTGCTTCGATTTAGATGATTTTTTATTATTGTGTTTGACCTAGTTGAGTTTTGTGAAAAAGATAGAGAAATTTTGTATATTGGAGAATTTTGTTGGAGAGTTTTTTATGGAATTAAGTTTTTTTTGTTGAAGAGTCATTGATTTATTCCTTACAGTGAAGATTGTCTCCATGTGGAGAATTCTTGAAGTTTTGTTCATTGTAGTAAAATTTGTGTCAAATTCTTGACCCAAATTTAGTTGGATGTTCATAAATTGATTGAAAGATATGTTAAAGAGATATGGGAAGTTTTGGAGCAGCACTTGGGCACCCAATCTAGGCGGCGTCATTTAAGGTGTTTAGACTCAGTTTGGAATCAAAACTCAGCGCCGGAGTGTCATTGAAAACTCTTCCGCTGCCGAGCACCTACTGCTTGCTTAACACTTAAGCACCGCGCGCCTAACGCGATGTTACTCTTAAGCAGTAGTATTATCTAGCAAGATTCTGTTTCCTTTTTTGACATGATTTTTTATCCTCTTTCCATTGAAATTACGGCTTTGTAATTGAGTTAAAAAGATATGAGAATACAATCTTGGAACACAATTCATTGTATTTTCCCTTCTTATTAATAAATTTTCCATTCCATTGTCAATTTTCTTATGTTCTTCTAGTGTTGTGATTACTACTTTATATTGTGCCATATAATTTTGTTCTTATTTCCTAATACGCTTTTTATTGATGAAGATGAGATGACATACATACGTATATGAATCTTAATTTCATCTATTCCATGTACATGTGTAAATGCAAAGTACAGATTATTTCACTATGTAAATTCACTGTAGAGGAAGATTTTTTGATAATCCAAATAATATGGTGTTTGACATGTACTTTGGACTATGTAAATCCTTCATGCTTCAGTAGAGATGCTATAAGAATTTTCATGTGCATGTCGACCTCTTCTGATTTTGGAGTCCTATTATAGAAAGAAGAAAATGAGTTTGGAAATGGATTGGTTAGATTGAAGAATGAAGCAGATGTCATAGACTTGTTGAGAGAGAAAAATGGACAAAGGATGGTGGAGATGTATATTGTAGAAGCTAACACACCACAATCCCTGGCAATGGAAGTTGTTGAAGAAAAATGGTTGATAAAGATGAGATTAATGCATCCAATGAAGAGAATGGGATGGATGATTATGCCACTAATGGATGCTATGTCCATGTGGTTGATTGTAGTAATGATAGAGACAAATAAATTGATTGGAGTGATGATTTATTTGAAAATGTGGAAGAGATGTGTCATAGTTCAAGAAAACCTTAAAATATGATGTTAGAGCGGGTGATGGACAGAAAGCAACATCTTCAAATGCCAACAATGCAGGTGATCCTCGTGATGACAGGGTTGAACATACAATGGAACACAATGGCTTTGGGAATAATGGCTGAAGAGGAAAAAAAAAGGAACTAGAGGAAGGGTTGATAGAATCAGACTACGAGATGGAGGAGAAGCATGTTGTTGCTAGTGGAGTTGACATTCTAAGACTTGATTTTGGTTATCATTAATGATGCAAACCCACGTAGCAACGGTGACTACGGAACCCACAACATATTGAAATCCTACCTAAGAAAGCCCAAGACAAATAAGGTTTATGGATTTTGATTCAAAAACAATGAACCAAAAACCGACACAATCACAAATGAATATGCCAACATTTTGGCTACACAATTTAAGAATTCAAAACCGGAATTTAAAGTTCGGTTCAATAAATAATTGAATCAAGAAATCAAGACAATCACAAGAATATCTCGACCTCGTGATTACAAAATCTACGAACCTCACTTAGATTGTTGAAAGCCACAAAGATTATTCATTTTTGATAAGTTTGATAAATTTTTCCATGAAGAACAAAGAAGAAAGCAAAACGCCTCTCAATTTAATTTCATAATGTCTTTCTTAGTTTACAATGAAAGAAGTAACGCATATTTATACTAAAACCCTAAGACCTAGTTTAACATGGAAATAATTCTAAAAGATTACAATGATATAATAAAATCATAATTAAAACGAAATTAACTTGAAAAGATTACAATAGATATGTTATAAATAGAATCCTAACTGAATAAGAAAACTCATGAAATTTTAAAGATTTTGCCCCGAATTATTTCTATGTGGTAGCATAGAATAGCATCTAGCCTTCACTTTGCTCTCGATATGCTTGGTTGCGGCCGTATGGGTTTCACAACTATGCGGTCGCATAGTTATGACTTTTCAGTCCCTTCATCCTTTGATTGCATTAGTTCTTCCAAGCATTTTCTCCTTCCAACATACTTCAATTCTTGAATAATCGGCACCCCCCTTGGATCACATCAAAAGGGGGTTTTATGAGTGGCTGCATGAGGGTAATTGTGTTTGATGGGTGTTTTCTAAAGATAGAACGTGGCGGTCAATTATTAACTACAGTTGGTATTGATGGCAGTGGTATGTATCCAATAGCATCTGCAGTAATGGAGACTAAAAATAAAGAAAATTGGATATTATTTTTTAGGTTTTCTTAGAGAGGACATTGGATTGCATAATAGTCATGGTTGGGTCTTCTTCTTTTTTATCGATAAATGTAAATTTGTATTGATCAAAGTTATATACAAATATCCCAAGTATATCCGAGCCATCAAGATCAAAATATGTACAAATGATAAGATCTAAAGACTCAATGCTAAAGATTCAAAATGAATCAAAACATGAAGGTACAATGAAAACATAAATTTGTGTATATGTATTTTTATTATCTCACAATGCTATTGAAGTGTGGTCGAAGATCTTCAAAAATCTTCATATTTCTCGTCATCCAAATGTGGTACACGAAGCAAGCAAGTGCGATTCACTTGGCTTTGCTTTGCCAAGATGTCCCTTGGGTCTCCTTGTTAATCCACTTCAATGCGCTAGCTAATGTAGACCTAGACCATGTAACACCCATCAACATTCGGATATGCCCCCATGTAGATAAGATGAACGGATAGTGAAAGAACAAGTGTTGGACATATTATGTTGTTTCTCTACAAAAAACACAATTCCAATCAATATCAAATTGTTGTAATTTATCTTTGGTAGGTAACTGGACTGAGCACTTAGCTAAAGAATAAATGAATGTTTGGAAGTAATACAAGTCCTCGAATTATCCACTGCCCATGACTTCTTTCCCTCTTTCAACCTAAAGAAATCATATAAGTCTGAGATGCGAAGCTTATCCCCACTTGTCTACTTCATAATTCTATCCAAGGCAATCGTAATGTTCCCAGCAGGTAACGCTAATGTGTCCCTGATTTTCAGTAGTTTTTTTAAGCAAAGGCATATCATCCTTTCTCGATGAGGAATCTCAAATGGCTATCCCTCAAAGGTAGATATGATTAACTCACCGCATCCAAATAGTGTCTTTCTTATCATGAATGTTCCAAAAGGTTTTTTTATTTGATGTCCCTAAAACCAAGGCCACCTTCACTTTTCAGTAAGTAAACATTCTTCCATGCTACCAACAACTTTTTGGCTCCCTAAAGAAAACTCTAGTATAAACTAATGATACTAAAAATAGTCGTAGTTGGGATAGGAAAGATAGATAGCCAAAACACTCGACCCCTTGAAGAACCGCACGTACGAGCTTTGCCCTCCCAGCATAGGACAGCGTAGGGCTCTTACACGCACATATGTAAGCTATGATTCTATCAAAAAGTGGAGCATATGAGCTAACTTTCAATTTCTCGACCGCAAGTGGAATGCCCAAATAGCGAAACGGCATAGACCCATTCGGTATGTTTGTTAATTCTTGGATTTCCTACAAATCTTGCCCATGAATACAAACTATGTACAAGCTAGACTTAGTTGTATTCATTCTAAGTCCCAATGCTTAATCAAAGTTAGATAGACAATCCATTAAGATACGCACTGACATAATGTCTCCTCTTGCAAAAAGCATCGAGTCATCCGCAAATTATAAATGTGTAATCTTTAGGGGACCACATTTAGGGTGAAAATTAAACTCACTATCCTTGATAGCTCCCTCTACCATCCTTAAAAAAATACACAAGACATAACAAAAAAAAAAAGAGATAAGGGATCCCTTAGCGAAGGCCATTAAACTCACTACCCTCGATAGCTCCCTCTACCATCCTTAAAAAATACTCAAGACATAACACAAACCAAAAAAATAGATAAGGGATCCCTTGGCAAAGGCCCTTTTTCCCTTAATAAACCCTTGTAGAATACTATTAAGTACAATAGAGTAGAGGGGGTATATGTGACAACCCATTTTTTTAGTCAATAGTCAAATGTTGACTTGTCAAAGTCTAAGTCAAATAAGGAGTTAAGTGGAATAAATCATTTTATTGTGGTTTATTTTATAATGGACAATAATTGAGGGTTTATGATGGATTGAATTTAAAGTTGAGGATATACTTACCTATCATTGGAAGTCATATTACCAATGTTATATCAATTGAAAGATGGGGACTTCCTGTGCAATTATGGGATAGTGGAGTACAAGTGTCACCTTTTTGAAACCTATCTCTCACTTTACATTTTGCCTACACACATAAACTTCATGGGAAGAGAGGTAGGCGGTGGGGGAAATTGGAGTGGATATGTATTAACCCAACCTCATTTATCCTAATCTAATTATATAATATAGAACCCAATTAGAGACAATTTACACACACACACACACAGAAGTCTAAGAGAGAGAGAGAGAGACCGAGAGAAAGAGAAGAAGAAAGAAAGAGAGGAGGAAGAAGAAGAAGAATAGAAACTTGAAGCTGGAACCGGTTTGCTCAAATGTAAGTTCTGGTGGGTTGTAATATAAGGTAAGATATGCAATCTTTATATCAAGAATAAACCTGCCTGTGTGTTCTTCACAGTTAGGATTGACAATTTAAATTCGAGTATCATAGTCTGGATTGTGCTAGTAAATGGGGGTTATTAGTGATATTAAAAACTTTCGGATCTAGTTTGTATTTTAATTAATCGCTTAATGTATAAAATAAATTGGAATTAGAGGAAGTTGGATGGATATACTGTGGAATTAAACTTGCTAATGAAATTGGGTTGAGGTGTGAAGAACCATGTGGAGTTGAGTGAAGTTTATTGAAAGAGAAATAGGCGGACTGAAATGGAATTAAATTGGATAAGAGAAAATGGGAATAAATGTTCCGTGTTAGTGTATTGCTAGTTTGGAACCAATATGGGGAACTTATATAAGATTCATTGGCAGGTGATAATTGGGTAAAATAAGAGGTGTAATTTAGCTAGTAAATGGAAATGTATTATTAAGACAATTGAGATGATTATCCTACTATTGTTATTATTAAATTGTGAATTGAGTTTTGACTGAATAAATTGATTATTATATCAGGAGGTAGAGCCGATATCGAGACAGCCTACCAACCAAACCAATCGCCTCGTACATAGCTTGTGAGTGGAAAAACTTAAATATTTTTCAAGTATTGATGATTAATTATATTATCATACATCTTATGCAATTACGTGAATTATTTGTTCAATTACATGATAAAGTTGGGAAACATTCCTTTATTGTGATCTATGTGGATTTTAAAGATTTATATGGATTATATGTGAATTGGAATGTGAGACATATGTGATATTGATATCAACCAGAAAAGTACACATGATTATATACTTATTCTAGTTCACTGAGTAGCCTTGGCCGTGTTCTATGCAACACCGAGGGGATTGACCGTGGATGAAGGGGTCTGATCGTGTACCTATAGTTCACTGAGTGGCCTTGTGCGTGTTGTAGTATTGATTATGAGAGGTCTTTGAGACCCACATTCAGTCACGGAGGGGCCTAAGGGTCGTGGCGAAAATACTTAGCCCAAGGGGCGGATTATATATTTTAATCAAATGGTACATTTTTGGTTGATTACATGAGACGAGACGATGATATGGATTTGAGTTGATGATTATATCATGATAATTAGATGATATTTTTCGATGTTATGAGATGTCTCATGTCTTGATTATTGTTGTAATTATACTATGGATTGTTAAATGATTTCCACTTGATTTCGATAAAATGGTATAAATGTGCAAATGGAAAGGTATAATTCTTTTTGAACTTCTCCACTCACTGAGCTATTCTCTCATATGTTTCCACCATTTTCCTTACAGATAATATTAGTTCTTGATGGAATGAAGGAGCCTGATGATTTCAGAGTTATAGCCACACGACATGGTGCATTTTTGTCGAGCACAAAATATTTATTTTGGGCCCATACTAATTTTCATAAACATGTGATACTTGATATTTTGTAGCAACTCGTGATCAGCATTGGTGGTCGATCTGACATCTAGTCAGCACCTACCATCGGTGCACGTCACGTTTCGGGTCTACTAGGGTGATTCGGGACTGGTCGTGTCAGTATATATGAGCATCAGGATTTTCAATTTATTGATTGTAGGGGCTACACATTTATCTAAAGATGCCCCGGTTCGTATTATTTGGTGAGATACATCGGATGGTAGATTTGCTACCAAGTCAGCATGACAACTTGTACATATAGGATGCCAGTATTAGGATTCATATAAGTTATTGTAGAGCTTTGTTTTGCCAGTTACTGTCTCATTCTTTTGCTAGAGACTATGAAAAAACCTCATTCTAGTAGATGTGGTTATTTGGAAGAGGATTGGATGTTAGTTGGCCTCTCGCTGCTAGTGTTGTTCCGAGACTAAGACTATCGATCAAATCTTCACTGGCAATAGCATTTCTGATCAAGTATGACAGCATTTTGGGGATATTTTTCAGATACCTATGATTGCGAGAGAATGAGTCAGACAGAGGTTCTAGAGATGGCGATATTATGGACAGTACGTTCGTTTTGGACACATTCGCATTATCATACATCTACGGATATTTTGGTTTCTTTGGACCAATAGGAATGATGCGAAGCATAAGGGGATCCGAATGGTGGACAGACATATCATTTGGAGGGTTTATCGCATGATCTATTTTCTTCATATGGGAAAACTATTTTTGAGATGTGCATTGGCGAGGGGATTTGACACTTGCACCCATCTTTGATATTTCTTTGAATTGCCCTTCCTCATCTCTCTCTCTCTCCCTCTCTCCCTTCCCCCCGTTTTGGTTTGGTGGCGCACTCCATCATTCTGATCTATCAAGATCAATACTAATGGATGTGTCAAGAATGATTTTGCAAGTGGGGGAGGTATCATCAAAGATCACGCAGGAAGCTGTATTATGGCTTCTCAGTTTCGTATGGATTGTGCATGATATTGGAGGCAGAACTCAAGGCTATTCTTGATGGGATTTTATTAGCGAGAGGATTCGATCTTTTAAACATTTGGACTAAGTCAGATTTTGTAGTGACTATTCACTGCATTACTAGAGGAGGAGAATCATGGGGCTATTTAGGGCATGCTTAGACATATCACAGACGTCGTATTATTCGACAGAGACAGTTCCCCACATCCTTAGAGAAGGGAATCATGTTGCAGATTCTCCTGCTACAAAGAGTTGGAATCATCGGCGATATCAGATATATGGAGCACTTGACCTACCACGACATATTAGGGCACTCGTACAGATTGATAAACATAGACTGTCCAACATTAGTATGATTTTTTTTAATTTTTCTTTCTTATTTTTTACTTTATTTGCTTTAGTTCTTATTGTAAGGGAAATAGTACTTCCTTTTTTACAGTTTTACAATTTTCCTTTATCATTTATTTTCATTGTAAAGACAGTAATACTTCCTCATTTACTGTTTTCATTATTTGATCATGTAACCATGATATTTCTCCACCACAAGTGATAGTATATTAATAAAATGTCAGAGATGCAGCCCTCCTTTAACTAAAAAAAATGAGTTTTGGAATAGTGAATTTTTTAAGAATGTGTACAAGTTATTTTATTACGAGAATGTGTGATTGAAAATGAGTTTGAGGGGGAAAAAAGTTTGTGAAATAATGGTAGACGAGCATTTCTTGCATGGACGTTCTATGCAAAAATTCTAATAGGTTAGAGACATCTTGTACAATGTGTGCCAAATGATAGGGATGATTTGAGTAAAAAGTAAACAATATAGAATTTGCACAAAAGATTAAAACGATAAGGATGATTCGCACACAAACGTTTCGGCAAAGGGAACGTGTATCTTTAACAAATATTGTTAATCATAATCTCAATTCAACATACACTCTCAAAATACAATGAAAGAAAATCACATTAATTACAACAAAATAACACTGACAAATTACATTTACGCTGTCAAAAACGATCTTAAAACTTCAAGATCTACCACTCAAAAATCACATTATGACAACCCCACAAACATAACCAAAAAACCAAGTTCTATCAGTATAAGCCTTCTTCTATTCTGCAAATCCGACACTTGTTGTTCATATGCATTACTAGATCTAAGAAAACTAGGTATTATCTCTATAGATATGAGACACAGAGACGGGTCGCTCCATGAGAAGAACCCACAACATTCATTTTGCTACATAAAAGAAACAATTTCAAAAACTAATCATAATGCACAATTTCATAAAAATAGACATTGGAGTTCAATTACCCAAACCTCGTTGGCACGTAAGGAAACCGTTTGCCGTGGTTGGCTTGCGTTCATGAGGTCTTCATCTCAATTTTTGATCCACATCTGCACAATCACTGTACCGTCAGCACAATTTCAGAAAACCAAACATTGTATACTATTCCACATCTGCACAATATTACCATTTCGGGATTAATAGGATTAGGCGGTAAAATACTTTAATTTAGCGTTCTAACCAAAATGCCATTGTGCAAATTTGACTAGTGGACGACATGCGACCAGTTAATGAGAAAACTAATGAAATGAGACAGCGAGATGAATTGTGCAAAGTACGTTCGATATGAGGTTCCAAATGTTAAAATTGAAACGATATGGACGATTTGCACAATTAGGACAAACAATAGGCACATTTGTGCCAAATACCCTTGTATTTATAATGGCCAATCCCGAGAAAATTTAGCTCCAAAATCTTGACAAATTTTATTCACGCTACTAGCCCCCATGGCCTAACAGTTATGGACGTCATAAAATTACAAATATTATGACCCGTACATATAGCGGACATGCCCAAAGCCCCAAACCTTTTGATGGACAGGAAAGTTGACAAAATTTGGTCAAATAACTTGTGCTTGTGATGGACTAACCTTGGAGATTGCTAAAGCGACTGATGCAATGAAGTAGAACCTTCAGTTGCCTTCTTTTTTTTTTTTTTTTTTGCTCCATGTGTGATTTAAACTTGAGGACTAAGCACTCCTAAGGCCATATCTAGTCTATGTCCATTCATATGCTAGTTACTCTTATAGAGCTCGATTTGTTAACGTGATGAATGTCCTAACTAAGAATATGAAGCGAGGTCGATATAACAAAGTTCGAAGTCCTGACTACAGTTGCAAGCTGCGTTGAAAATTATGAAAAGAAAATAACAAATTCAGCCAGAATCGCTTGGAACCAATCACACGCTGCTGCATACTTGATTTTCTCATCTAGAATTGAAGATAGTTTCTAAAATTGTAAATGGTGATGGAAAGTGCGCCATTCTTAAAAGAAAACAGTAAGTCAAACATACGTTGAAACTTTTCGATTCAATATAAACATATCAATCACTTCAAATACATTTTCTACAAGTTCGACGATTTCTCAAGAGACCCAACTCTCTAGTCAATTTCCAGTATGTTAGAGGGTACTCAATTGAGCATTAAGATAACCACAATTCAGCGAAGTTCGTCAACCACCCTCTGGGCCAAACACTTGTAATCTGAGCGTCAGGCATCAAAAATTTATGAAGCTCAACCTATGAAATTTTTTTGAGTTTAATACATTGGTGGTCACTGAACTTTTAGCATAATTTCGAGTTAGTCACTGAACTTCAAGTTTTTTCAAGTTGAAAACTGAATTTAATTTGTTTCAATTTGACTATGAATAATGCCCTGTGACAATCTAGTTATTTACCAATTAGACTGCCCCAACATTTTCTCCATCTGTCAAACTAGGAAAAATGAAAGAATCGTCAAATTGTAACAAATATTTAAGCTCAATGACTAATTGGATGTGATAACCAGAAATTTTGACTATCTCCAGTGACAATAGGTGTTGTTAACCCAATTTTTCCAAATCGCCGTGTGATAAATAAATATGGATAAAAATGAAGAGTGGATACCATTTAGAGGCTAGGTTTATGAATATAGCAACCAAGAATACTGCTGTACACTTAACTGCAGAGAGAAAGAACTGCATTCACAAAAAGACTTGAGTTCGCATTGCACAAAATGCTGAAGAACAATCAGAGGGACCAAGTAGAACGGAACATCAGGGCTGGAAATTGGGTAGCCCCATCCATTACATACAAAAGAGCTGGCTCGAATTTAAATTTCTTGCCAAGTTTTAATTTCAAAAATGTTTCAACCTGAAAATGTTCCCAATCTTTTGGGCCTCGGACCAAACCTCCCAATGACAGACCCCATCCAAACTCATCTTCAGGGGTATCAGACATCGTAGCAGCCCATTGTAGATATCTGGGGTTTGAGTTTTTCATCTCAACCCAACCCCCGATTCGTGTATTATCTTCAAGCTCTGTTTCGACCATCAGAGCAATAAATCCATCCGACACGCGTCCTTTCCTAGTTGTTGCACTGTCTTCCTCCACAGATATCTCCGAAGATATATTTTGTTTGAATAGGCTAACAGGGATAGCCAGTGCTCCAAGATTGACCCTTTGGCTCAACAACCTAGACTCTTTGTGCAAACCCAAAAGAGAGAGCTTCGTACTTGTAGAAAGTTGGCAGACGACTTGCCCAAAAGTGCTCAAGGAACGTGTAAATCCGGCAGAGTTGTGATGCACTCCAAGGCCAGAAAAAAACTGACCCAATGAAGCAACCACATTTGACTTCCGCGCCATTATGCCAATGGCACTGCCATTATGCTGATTTAGAAGTGGTGGTCCAAATGCAGAATAGTCAGTAAGGGCCCTATCCTGAAAAAAGGAAAGCTATACTTTAGTAGATCCTTGAGCCATATTTATAGTGCTTTTGTCTTCGTGTTTTCGCAGTATTTGAGCCTTGAGCACTTTAGTAAACTTACGCATACTTTAACACACATAAATGCATTCACAATGCCAAATGATTAAACAAAGTCAGTCATGTGACAAGTGTTACGAGATAAACTTCACCTCATGAGAACTTGTAGCAACTCCCACATCTCTGCATCGAGCACCCACTGGAATTGCAACTGCAGAAAACCAATCGCTAACATTCGCAGCATAAAGAATTTTTGATAGGGAAAGAGGACCTCCAAAAGTACCACCTAGCTCCTTTTCACTGGCCGCAAACTCTGCAACAAATGTGTCTTTCTCCCGAATTGTGGTTTCAAATGTGAATCTTGATTGAATACCTGTCCTAATACCAGACCTCTCAATTGCTTCAATTTTCTGCTCATCAACACTGTCCATCATCAACAATGCCGCTAACACGTCCACCTCTCCCCTTACATGAGTGCTAGCTTCTTGGAACGGACTTCCCTTTGCAGATTTATAGAAGGTCAGCATTCGCTCCACCTTATCTTGTCTGTCTCTAAGTTTCATGATATCTGAAAATGCTTCGCGCTGCAACCGCTTCAAAATCTCAATCTGAAAATCATATCATTGGAACAGTTGTAAAGCTCCATCATACAGCTTGTTGCTACCTAGGGAATCAGCAAATTTGTCAAATACTACAGAATGTCGTGGAATGAAAAGTATAAGATGAAATTATAGCCTCAAATCTGATACAACAGCATGTCTTGATTTGACTTCAGAAGCAACAACTTGAATGTCTCTTGAGGTAAAAACACTACTCAATGTGGAGCTATAATTAATTCGGAAATGGGGACAAAACATAGGACTCCAACATTCCGTTAATCATCAAGATGATACCATCAAATCTCACCGACACACTAAGGAGAAGGCATAGCTTTTCAGCTTAAAGAAGTACAGCAAGTAATTTTCAAAAATAAAATTTGGCATAAAAAAGGGAATATCTTCAGATAATTTGTTCCAGCTCCATCAGTGTACAAGAATTCCAGCAGACCTCATTTTTCCAACTATTAGTCTGAGTTTGTGCCTTCAACCCATCAATAATGTTCCAATTTTTAGTAATATCCCGAATTCGTGTGCCAATCATTATTAATACTAATAGTAGTTTTATAAAACATCAATATTGATAGTAGAAGCAAATAATTGATTATTAGTAGTCTAAAAAAGCCTCTTGCAGTATAAATGAAAAATCAATTACAATGGAAGCATACCCTAAATCGTTTCCAAACTGAAATGAACAGTAACTGGATGAAAATTCAATTCTATAACTATTCGGTGAGTTCATTTACAATAAAATATTTAGTTACCAAGCGTAAATCACAAAAACAACAATGGCATTTTCGTTTATATATCAAAATGTGAAGTTTTACCGGATTCCGGCGATTGGAATTACTGCGACGATGAAGGAGGCCGCAAGCGAATTCCTGAGTGGATTGAGCAAACCCTTTGATTTTATCCACCACCGAAGCTATTGGCTCCATTTTCAATCTTCAAACCCTCACCAAATAGTCTGTACTATTATGTATACACTACTTGGTTACTATTTGAGGGGACAAGAAATAGAATTGATACGAATTAGGGTTTAAATTTCGTATCGTTGAAACTAATTCGTGTTATCAGAGGAGACGTTATACTATAAATTAGAAATAATTACGACTGGGTCCCTAATGTTGCAGCATACTCAATTTTGGTGATTATGTTATTTATTTTGTCAATAATATTACTTAAAATTAATAAATTTCACTTTTTTCAAAAAGTAAATCTTAAACTTCTTTTTGCAAATGTCACTTTCACCATCAAAATATTTTTAAGCGCGGTCAAATAAGATACTACCCATTTCAACATTTTATTGTAAAAATGTCGTAAAATTGCATGTTGGTTTCTATCTTTGTGGTAACTTGGTGTTCAGAATCTCAATTATTTTTTAATATGCAAAGGCTCAAGCAGATCAATGATTAGATTTTAATTCAAGGTTTGGGAATTCTCATATTAGGATCAAGGCATAATTCTGAAGCGAACGTCTAGATAACGGCGCATTTGGAACACTTTGATTTAATAAAATTTCTTAATTTTATTTTTTATAATTTTTCTTTACAACTACTACTTCCATTTGCTCTATTCATCACAACAATGGAAGGATATTAGGCGTGCTTTTGAATCCACAAACAATTTATCTGCGTTCTTTGTTTGTTTTATCATTATCATCGCGTTACCTTTGAATTTTAAAGATTTTTGGTCTTTATGATTTTTGTCTACTTAATTTTTGAAAATTCAAGATTTTGTTGAAAAGATGATTTTGCTGTTATTTTTAGCCAAAGCAAAGAAGGAAATGTAAATCGTCAATCCCAATGGTGCTACGAAAGTTGGATACAAAATTGAAAGGTTGAATTACTTGAATAGCACGACCTGAAAAGGTATAGATTAAGGACCAATTAATGTAAAGGTGATAAGTAGGAGACCAATGTAGCAATTTTTCCTAAAAACTTTGGTCGCTTCAGCAGGAAATAGGGGAGACGTTAGAAACCTTTTCTTAACGACTTGCTTATTTAGTGAATGTTTGGTTCAATTACAAAAATTGATTAAAATTTAAGCCCGACAACCATTATTTTTAAAAATATATATATATTTTGAATAGTTATTTTTAGTAGAATGTGTGGTTAAAAAATATTGAAAATTTTTAAATTTACGTGCAAAATATTTTATTTTGTAAATATGTAGCTAACAATGAGAATATAGAAATAAGAGTTTAAAAATAATGGTTGTCAAATAGGAACTAAGTTAGAATTAAGAATTAATTTTAGAATAATATTATTCATAGTAAAGACTACATATAGTGTTATTTGACGTATGAGACTAAAAAGCTATCACATTAATGTATCAAATAATAAATTGTCATATATATGTCATGTAGAATGACTGTCGATAGTTTTCACTATAAATAACATTACTCTTAATTTAATCATGTATAACTTTTTAATCACACGTTTCATCAACTTTTTATCAAAATCTACTAAAATTGATTTCTATATAAATCAAACCAGACTTAGTTGCTTGGGCATCACATCTTAGGTTATTGCGGGATTTAACTCAACGCTACTATAATATGAGATGCATAAAAATACGTATTATTCCCTACATGGTTGGAATTGGTTAAGTATTAAATCGTGGAAAAGTAACTTTTATTTCAATTTCGATCAAATATTCGAACTTGATCCGATAGTCAAATTATGAAAATAAATAGATTAAACTGTTCTGGTATATTTGGAATATGAAAACTAATTCCGAATGAATGAGAAGTTGCAATCCAAAATTAAAAGAAAATAGATGAAAACTAGATGGAAAATTGTTCAACCCCGTAGCCCGTCTAACGCTCAAGTGACAGGAGGGCGACAAAGTCTCTATTTCTGAAGCTCAAGTGACGCAAGGGAGACACCAAAAACTACGACCCTTGGTAAATGTTGCTGAGTTTTGAGACGTGTCTCTTCACTCACAACATCTCCTCCTCTATAAATAAGACCCTTGAGACATCCATTACTTCATTCTAATGATATACAATCATATCATAATATTAAATTCATCTTTTTCTGGCCAAAACTCTACATAAAAATCCGTTTTCCATTTCATTCTAGAAAGAGTACAAAAAACCAATCTTCGATTCGTTGTTATTGTGTTTTTAAGTGCTACAAACACAAGGAGATAATCGTGGTATCTTAAGAGTTGATTGTCATCATCCATAGACACCGTTGCGTGACAAAATCGATTTAAGAACAAGGAGTTTAACTCTTGCTTGAACTTTGCATCAATTTCACTTGGCGTTACTTTGGCATTCTTTTTCTTTGGTGTTTTATTACTCATTATCTCAATCACATTATATTGAGGCAATATTTAAAAAGTTTAAGACGTATAACGATAAATCAGTTAAAACACCAGTGGATTTAAATTTACACTTAGCCAAAAATACTGGTAATCCCGTATATCAATTGTAGCTTGATATATCACAACTGCACGCATCTTGATATAGCTTATGCAGTCAACAAATTGAGTAGATTTACATGTAATCCAAGTAATGACTATTGAAAAGCATTAACCTGAGTACTTAAATACTTAAGACACACGGTTAGTTATGGATTACATTACTCGAGATATCTTGCAATATTAGAATAATACACCTATGCAAATTGGATATCGACACAAATGATTCAAAGTCTACAAGTGATTATGTGTTTACTATTGGAAGTGGAGTTGTATCCTGGAAATCATCTAAACAAATTTATATAGTTCGATCAACGATGAAATATGAGTTATTGCCTTAAGTAAAACCAGAGAAGAAGTGGAATGGCTTTCTAATTTTCTCAACGATATTTCATGTTGGGAAAAATCGATACCTACGATTAATATACATTGTGATAATCAATCGAAAATTGCAAGGGCACAAAATAGTATGTATAATGGTAAATCTCGACATATTTGTCAGAAACATAATACCATTAAATAGTTGATATCAAATGGTATAATTTCAATTAACTATGTTAAATAAAAGGAAAACATAATGGATCATTTGACGAAAGGACTAACAAAAAATAAAGTATACCATCATTTTAGAGAAATGGGCCTAAAGCCCATCGACTAGAATCACCATAGAGGATATCCAACCTTGTAGATTGGAGATCCCAAGATCTTGGATCAATGGGATAACTAAGTTATGAAAAATTCAAAGTAAAACATTCCTACAAACCTAAAATGTTAAAATAAAAGGTATTCAAAGATAAGTGTATACTTTCCATGATTCCTATATTTTAAAACTAGACAAAAGATGTATAATACAATATAATAGGAGATCACATATGTAAGTGTGAAGTGAAGCCGCTTTAACGAGAATTTGAAGTTTAAATTCTCTTAAAGTACTTATAAAACCAAGAGTTGTTGATGATCAAAATAAACACAACCATGAGAATCGAAGTGGTTAGATGATTTATGATATTGGTACAGTTGTTTTGATTTACACAAACAGCTTAATGGTTGAAGACATCGTGTTTACCTATTAATTTAGTATATTCGATTGTATTCAACAAGGAATGTTTTAAGTCACATATTCTGATGCTATAGCTTGTTGTATGTACTCCTTTATTAGAGTATGCATATCATTTGCATAATGCATTGCATATTGTGGAATTTCCATTCATGGGAGGATTGTTAGAATTGGTTAAGTATTAACCATGGAAAAGTGACTTTCGTGACAACTTCGACTAGATATTCGGACTTGATTTGATAGTCAAATTATGAAAATAAATAGACTAACTTGTTCTACTCGTCGAGTAGATCGTCATGATATATTTGAAATATGAAAACTAATTCCAGATAAATGAGAAATTACGGTCCAAAGTTAAAAAAAAAAAAAAAAAAAAAAAAAAAAAAAACTAGCTGAAAAATTGTTCAACTCTGTCGCTAATGCTCGAACGACAGGCGAGAGACAAAATCTCTATTTTTGACGCTCAAGCGACGCAAAGACAAGAGACCGCAAAATTGGTGGCCATTGACAAAAGTTGTTGAATTTCGAGGCGTGTCTATTCACTCACAACATCTCGTCCTCTACAAATAAGATTCTTGGAATGTTCATTATTTCATCCTAATGATATGCAATCATTGCATAACAATAAATTTACCTTTTTCC
Organism: Fraxinus excelsior; assembly: GCA_019097785.1. Lineage (NCBI taxonomy): Eukaryota > Viridiplantae > Streptophyta > Magnoliopsida > Lamiales > Oleaceae > Fraxinus > Fraxinus excelsior. Next base: position 15,018,887 of record CM032628.1, read on the forward strand.
TAGCCAAGACTCTTACCTAAAAATCTATTTTCCATTTCATTCTAGGAGTGCTATCAATCTTCAATTCGTTGTTCTTGTATTTTGAAGTGCTACAAACACAAGGAAATAGTCATTGTATCTTAAAAGTTAATTGTCATTATCTGTAGACACTGATGCAGAGCAAAATCGACTAAAGGACAAAATATTCAACTCTTGTCTCGACTTTGCATCCATTTCACTTATCGTTACTTTGCCATTTTTTTTTTTATTTGGTGTTTTATTACTCATTTTCTTGTCGTTGCTCTATTCAATTCAATTTTTGGTAAGGTTGATAAGTTTGATTTTTGATTTAAAGTCATTACTCAAATCCATTATCTTATCAACATAAATAAATATCATGCATATCTAAAAATCATCAATTTAATCATGTGTACATTTGGGTGCTCGTCGAGCATCTTATCCAAATTCAAATGCAAAAGCAAAGTAGCAAAAAATAATTGCACATCACCGGGGACCTATTTTAAGATATGCCTATCCATTAATCAGCAAAGATCAATAGGCTTAAAACAGTTTGCGATGGAAGGATCAACTCGTTGGGCCCAATTTTTGAGTAAGCAATGTCTAGGATGAAAAAGACTGTTTTGCCTCCTTACCTGAAAAGAGACGTGTGAGTTCTGTCTATGAAGGCTGATCGAATATGCAGTTCAACTAGAAAACAATCTCTATATGGACGAGAAAACTTCCAGAATGGGTCCTAAATGGAAACGTTTATTGCACTTGGTAGAAATTGCTAAAACTACGCCTGGATTCTGGAAGAGACCCCCACAGCACTTTCCATTCGTGTATACCAATCACCAATGCGTGAATGTTCAACCATATCTCGACCCGACTTAAGGTGGCGAATTGGTCTCAAAACACCGAAGACAGCAAGATCGGCTAAATTAGGCTTCGTACCACCTGTTGATATGACGATAAAATAGAGAAATGGTGATGCTACTGAAGTTGATCGTCCATGTTAGCTTATAAACATACTGCAAAAAGAGGAATGAAACAAACCTAGAAAATCTCGGCCCTTGAGCGCATCTACCCATGTTTCTGCAGCTTCATATAGAGCTGCACGCTCATCCGTAATATTATACTTTTTCTTCAATTTCTTAGATACAAAATACATCGCCACGGCTCCAGCATACTTCGCTGTTAATCTCTCAGCGAAGCTGAAATTCCCTGCAATAGTCCAAAATTACAACACTTAAATATGATAAGGGATAAAGGGGGAGGCAAAGCTTGTGGAAGCTGTACAGGATCAAAGTTATTCTACCAAGCATCCAAACTAAGCCATAAGCATTCGCTAATGGTAGTAATTTGAAGCAATCCACGTGACGACAGACTGAATTAAAATTTGATTGCACAATAAGAGCATCTCCAAGAGACTATAAATACAAGATGCTCTCTATTGAGCTATTGTTTATAAATAAGCTGCAAGAGAATCTAATTTAGAGAGTCAAACACTCTCTATTCTTACTTTATAATCATTACATTTAGTAAGTTACGGATTTCAATACTCTACTCTTTAAATTATTCGAATCATATTTCAATTGATTGACCATTAGTATATAAAAAAAATATGTTAAATATAATATAAGGAAAAATCAATAAATGCTTCTTGAAAAAACAAAATGAAGAACCAGAATTAAGGGCAATGTTGGAGTGTGTAAAAGATTTTACTTTCTAAATTTAAAAATGCCCTCCATTATATATAAAATCCTCTCTATAACAGAAATCCCAAATATTATTATTTGTCTCTAAACCAATTTGTTGAAGACGAATATTGATGTCAACAATCAAGCCACCTGCTCCTCGATCCCATCTCTATAAGCATATTACAGTGGACAAGGAGATGACATGTTAGCTTTAAAAGATGATCCTACTATATTTAAGCTGGGAAGCTAACAGAAAACACCACCATGAATGAGGAAAATGAGGTCATAGCCCAAAGTTCAGGAAAAAAAAAAATCCCATTGGAAAAAATCCTGGACTAGAGTGAGCAAGAAAACAACAAAAGAGTTGTGCATTAATTAGCCACCAAAAAGGAAATATTCATTATCTGTTTTACACGGTCAACTTGCTCTTTTCGAACAGTTCCTCAACACAGTGGATATAAAGGCAGATGGTACCTAAATACCTGGCACAAGCATGATGGTGAAATGGCAAACAACCCTAGATAAGTGTAATATTGGCCACCTAAAGTAGCTTTTGGGAGTGATTATTATGAGCTTGATACTTAATTATGCTTGTTCGTTGATTATTTTAGATGAAAATTCGATATTGGACGAAAAGGGATGAAAATGAAAAATAATTGATCATAAAGGAGTAAAGTTGTACATATTTTAAGGGCTCATTCTAAACAAAAGAAGAAACAAGGCCCAATTTGCACAAGTGAAGGTATAATTTTCAACAATTTGAAGTATCCTAATTTGACTAAAACAATGATTCCCTATCTATCATCTTGGGACTCTTATCTTACACCTAAATTGGATCTATAAATAAAAATCTTGCATTCAATTAAAAGAGGAGATTAGAGATACAATCTCGAGAAAAAAACTTACACCTCCGAATACATTAAAGCCTTAAAATTTGCATCTCAATTTGGGATTTGAATGTTGAAGAATACAATTGACAAAAGATATACAAGCTTTGAAGAGGAGATTGATGATCCATTTTCGAGTATTGGGTGTAAAAAAACAACAATTGATAGGATTCTTTTCTTCATTTATTGTATTGAACCTGGTGACTTTTTATCCTTTTATTTTTTAATTCCACAATTATGAGTCAACAAATAATAAATTATTAGGATGAATGATGTAGATTGAGCTTAATTTTTTATTTAATTTTAAAAATTTCATGCAATACGATTGTGTGTTGATTACTTATTATATTTTAATTGCATTCAATTGCTCTTGATTTAAGGACTATATTAAGATCGAGAGGAGATTATGTACATAGTTTGTACAATAAGTGACGTAAGTTTTATAAGACATCAAGACATGATTATAGCTTATGCAATCATGACAAAATTCCTATAACTTAATGCATTTACATGTATATTACATAGAGATATAATAAATTCGAGAACGTGGTTAGGGTTAGTTTTATTCGAGAGAGATTACTAACTAAAATTGGTTAATTCAATTGTTAATACATATGAAAAGGGAGCTGAACTATATAACCTAGGTGATATCGGAATTTCTAACTACTTAATCCCAAAAGTTCTCCACAAATTAGATTAGTTAGGTTAATTTAGCTTTGGATAAATTAGTTATAAATAATCACTTGATTTCATAATAGGTCACCATATTAATTTAGATTGAAACTAAATTAGAATAAAAATCGATAGTAAGTACTTAGTCTCTCTGTGATGATATTCGCACTCAAAATCCACTTTATTATTTGTCTCAATCAGTACACTTATGGAATCACGCGATCAACCCCCAACATTAAAATATAACTAGTTACTAAAGTACTAAATGAAAATTACAAAAAATGCACTCCTCGGAGGGAAAAGGGTCTGTAAAAGAAGGGAAATGAGCAAAACAACAAAATACACTAATAGTTCTAGTAAGTCCCTCTCTCTGCCCCTTCCACTTACATTGTTCTATAAATGCATAAATTTTACTGCAACTACCAGAAAAAAATAATTAGCCGACTTTGCCTTGGGGTTTAATATTTTATAGCCAAAAAATCCCTTTAATCATGTCAAGAGCTAAAACTGGTCCGTTACTATCTTACAAGTAGTCCGGATACTAGCAACAACCAACGAGTTTCTTCTCTTCTTTTCGGGAATTACTTCTTTGTGTATTTCTAGAAAAGTGAATCAGTGTGTGTGTGTGTGTGTGTCTGAGTCTGTATCTATATCTGTACGCAGCCCTCACATCGTTGCAGTAATTGATGGTCTAACACTGGGTTTTGAATTATATTACACAAGAGGAACTTGCATGCAGCATTACTAGCCATCGTAATGACATTAACACGTACCATGACTGGTGATATAGTCGAATGACTCGAGGGCCTCAGAACTACTCCGATATATATTGGGTGACAAGATGTGTACCAAGTGGTTGTCCACCCACCTGAAATTATAAGAGTAGACATTACAATCATGGGTGCATGCACCACAATTACAAGTACATCATGGCAATTCGCAAGTGAACCCTCAAGATGCAGAAGAAGCAGATCACACATGAAGTTAAAATTAATAAATACGAAGAACAGGGTAGAAGATGAAAAGAGGAGACGCTGTCTATTTCCATCAAATATAACTCGAAAGCTAGTTAGGATGGGGAGAATTGTAGAGCATTAAGATAACATCATAACGAAATATGACGATGCCCACTCGGGAACAGTTTACGATAACAGGGTTGACAAAAAAAATACTAAATGTAATTTTATTGCAGAGGGGCTTTAACCAACTGTTTAACGTAGATCAATCTGAACAGAATTCACATGAAGTGACTCTGCAATTCATGAAAAGAAAAAGTTCTACAACAGTAACATAACAAGAACAAAATAACTCATACCGACGCCACTTCTTCTCTTCATCATCTTCTGGGACAGAATCAGCAGAAACACTAGGACGGATCTTTTTGGTCAATTTATCGATTATAACTACATACAGAATGCATGAAGGAAGTTATTAAGTTGTATCTAAAAACCAAAAAAAAAAAAGACTAAATAATATGCTAGACATCATTATCTTTATTAAGTATCTATTTATTTACATCTCTGAGCTTTCAGGAAATATTAAAAAGACGGTCAACTGTAAACTACTGAAGACCTGAAGAATCCACCATTTGTTCACCATCAACCATCAATATAGGTACTTTCTTGTAATCAGACCATTTGATTTCCTTTTTGCTGATGGGGTTAACCTCCACAACCTTGTAGGGAATGTCGTAATAATCCAAGACCGCTGCGGGAAGAAAACCAATGTTGAAAAAATAAGTGTCAGCATTCCGCAAGATCAAAATCTAGTATGACAGAGATATACAATCATCTAAATTATAGGATATCCACTCAACACCTCACGATGCCAGGGATTAGATATGTGACATTATATTTTTTCACTTAGAATTCTTGTCCCCTCCTGAAAATGGGCTTAAATTCACCTAATTAAGATTAATGCCCCCAACTTTGAGTTCTTAATTGGCACTGAGCATAGATAAACCACTGTGAGTCTGTTACCGCAGTTTGATTTATTTTGGGATAAAACACAAATGAATAGTAAAAACACTTGAGGAGAAATTATAGTTGGAGCCTTCAACATATGCAAAAAGATCCCAAACTTCTCTTTTCTCAAATCTGAGTCATAAACCTTTTAAATTTGTAGCATACACGACCTTGAAGCACATGGGTAAACAGCAGATGGTTTCTATACACCTGAACTTTTGAAATTCAGGTGACTCGCATGGCACATACATAGTAGCTGAAATTCTCTTTTATGTACATAGGATATCCTAATTTGGGGGGGGGGGGGGAGTCTCGTTTCTGTACATCAAGGATTACAAATCAAAGGTAAATTGAACACAAGAAATGAAAGTTACAAATGAAATTCCATTGCTATGGCAGTGTGGGTATTGGGTAGTTTTATCAATAATAGGTCGTCTAATAAGATACCAACTATTAGATAGTAAACTTCCAAACTGCCTAAAAAATTTCTTAGAAGAATTCAAAAACTCAAACCTCACAATCTAAATACCATACCAGTTGAAATTGCCTTCGTGTAAACAAATTTATCGTCACAATGTAATGCCAATTGAAAACGAACAAATTGAATACGAATAAATTTTCACAGTAAATAGTAGTCTTCATAAAAACAAAAACATCCTTTAGAATTTTGATGCACTGTTATCCAAAATCCAGGTAATTTAAAAACTATTACTTCAATAGCAATAAACTAAAAAATTTACCTTTAACCTTGTTACAGAATGGGCAAGCTTCATACTGATAAAGAACAACCTCGTCGGGGCGGAATTTCGCAAGCACAGGTTCCTTAGCATGGACCTCTTCCGCCAGGGTAGTAGCCGCAAATGAGAATAACATGGTCCCTGCAATGGCGCGAGCTACCGCGCCAGCTGACAGGTCGGCGAGCTTGTTAGACAATAAACTATGTGTTCTCGACGAGAAGTTTAGGCTTTTGGTGCTAAATAGAGCCGTATGGAAGATCTGGGGAAAGTGATTGTGAGTGTGGTTCCCGGCAACCTCCGGCAAGGTGGAGACACCGCCCACGGCGCGGTATATGGCTGCGACACCAATAACCCTCCTCATTTTTTCCTGGATCGATCTGAGATCGGATCTTTTGCAAACTCGATCCTTTTGTGGTTTCAGAGGGTTTTAGAATTAGCAATTTTCTAGAATTCTTTTTTTAGATACATATTTGGGTAAAGCATAAAAAGGTAACCAAATATTTACACCATAATCCACGTTCATAACAAAAATACATTTTTTCAATATTCATTTTCAATCACATAATTTTCAATAAAATAATATTACATGCAAATTCAAAAAAATTCCTTCTTTTTTAACCAAATATTTTTCATCATATCACTATTTAAAATACATTTTTTTCTTAAGAATTTGCATCAAATAGGAGCTTAGTCCTTTTTCGTATGAATTAAAATCAGATTTTTAATAAATTTTAATAAAAGTCATGAAATATGCGATTAAGAAATTTTGTGACAAATAAAAGATATGATTGAAATTAATTGTTGACTTTGATTTAGATTAAAATTTATAATTTTAATCTGTATCACACAGAGAGTTATTAGTAAAATTAAATTAAATAATTAATTCTTAAAGGTATATATTGAGGGCATGTTTGAGCCCTATTTTTTTAATGTATTTTGAAATAGTAGATTAATAAAAGATGGTGGTTAAAAATGAAGAAAAAGTTTTTTTAAGTGCGTGTAATATTATTTTATTGAATAATGTGTGATTGAAAAAAAGAGAGAAAAATAAATGTCTAAAGAAATGAGGATCAAATAAGGACTGAATTGAACAAAAAAAAGTTAAAAAATAAAAACTATAGTATTTTTGAGAAAACATGAATTAAAATAACTTTTAAACCTAGCCAAACATACTCGAAAAATGATGATATACATCTTTCTTGATGATTTGTTATACTTGGAGTAATAGTGTAACAAAGGATTGTAAAATACAAATTTATCCAAATCACTTGTTAGTTTTTATCAATGTGTTTTCGAAAATTGTGTAGACTCATTGTACTTAGATAGGAAATAGGTGAAGTTGATTGTCTAAGGGTCCGTTTGATTGCAAAGATAAAAAATGTGTGGAAAGAAAATAAATTTCAGGAAACGTAATTGTCTAGAAATTGTTTTGCTGGGAATTGTTAATTTAGTGTGTTTGATTGGTATAATTTTTTACCCGCGAAATTTTTAAATTTTGTGTTCGTTTGACTTTGTTTTATATGAATATTGTCCATTAAAGTGATAATTTTTTCCATAATTGGTTATAAAATTCGTTTTAATTGCCAAAAAGTAAAAAAAACGAAAAAAAAATTTCCTAAAAAAATCAAATTTTCATCAAAATTTAGTATTCGTTTAGCTTTGTTTTACATGAAAATTGTCCATTAAAGTGAAAAAAAATTACAACTGGTTATAAAATTTGTTTTCACTGCAAAAAAAATAAAAAAATAAAAACAAAAATGGAAACGGAAACAGTACCTAGAAAGGCTTTTCCCACCAAAATGGTGGGAAAAGCTTTTCATCGATTTTGAGGAAAATAGGGGCGGGAGGAAAATGTTTTGCCTAGAAAATTGTAGCAATCAAACAAGCCAAAACCAAGAAAATGAAATTCATTTTCCTAGTTCCATGGAAAATTGTGGCAGTCAAACACAACCTAAGGCCTACTTAGGTAGAAAAAGACGTGCACCTTTTAGTTTTTGGCAAGTCTTATTTTCTTGTTTTGAAATATAGTTCAACAAAATACTAAACCATAAATAAGTCCAACAAAAAATCCAGTTTAACCCAAATCTAATATATGCACATAGTTTTCTCTTCTCACGAACAACACATTATTAATTTGAAGAAGCAACATCGGAGAGATGTCCTACCCTCGACATAGTTTAGACCCATGAAGTTTGAAATCTCATCCCCAAGCAGATCATTGAGGTCATACCTATCATTCTATAGGACTTCGAAGTACGCTTAGCCCTCATTTAAAGACACTACATCGGGAACACCCTACTCCAACCAAAACAGATGCTCAGGGTCTAATATGTGTGTTTTACACACTTATTTTGTGCTACAAACACGGATAGTTGTTGATAAATATGTTGAAATATAACTTAATTCTATGTTGCAGGACAACATGATGGATGTGGCGAAAAATATGAAAAACAAGTGGAAAAAAGGACTAAAACAAAAGAAAATCAAAGTTCGGGGACCAAGTAGCAAATAGTTGAAAGATGACCCGAAAGAGGAGTTGGAGATGTAAAGATGTCAAGGACCAATTGAGCATTAGAATGAAATATTGGAAGAAGAAAAAGGGGAAAAGAGGTCGAGATTGGCGAAACAGAGTTCAAGGACCAAAACGCAAGCAATTGGAAGCTGCCAATACTATGCGGTCACATAACACAAAAAATCATACGGTCCAAAAGTCAATTCAGGGAATATTTGAGCCATTTTGAAGTCTACTACACGGTCTCATTGTAGTACTATGCGGTCGCATAGTTGAAGTTTTGACGTGAAATTCTGATTTCCTTATTCGATTGAATAACTTATGAAAACAATATCATGGCCGCATATTTGAAACCCTAGAGCCGTCTAGAACGGATGAGGTGAGATTAGAAGAGTTTTGAGAGAATAAAAGAGGCAAAAACCAAAGGAACAACACTACGAAGCGAAGATTGAACTCAAGAATTGAATTGGTGATGTCATTCTTAATTTATTTTTCTGATTTTCTTCTTTCTACTATGCTAAGCTGTGTTAATTCTATACTAGGGTTAGATAAAATATGTAATATGATTTTTAAATTTTAGTTTTACATTTTTGACATCGAAACACGTTTTTGAGATGTTTGAATGGTTTATATGAATTTCATTTTCTCCATAATTATTGTATACGTAATTGTGTGAGTGTGGTGGCTTATTTTATGCATTCGAAAGAAGGTGAATATGTTCGACGCTGTATAAATCATCATAGTGTTCGATAGGAGATAGACATATACCAATATACCCTATGTGAATCTTTAAATGCTCACAAAAACTCATGCATTCTTATATGTTCACATCCGTCATAGAGATATAGTCGGCTCACATATTAAAATATGTTTGACTTTACTCGAGAAAGACTGTTAAATAATCTAAAAGCATTGATTCTTTAATATTTCAATCGTGTGTCAAAGTATAGAACTAGGTTTAAAAAGATTATTTCATAGGGATTCGTAATCCTAGTACATTCATCATATATTAGAAAAAAATTCAACTTGCATTCGACATAAATTTCATTCAATTTAGTTAAAGCATTCATAATCACATCTGCATCATTAACTCAGTTATAAGTTCATCAAAACAAGCACTCTCATTTTTATTGTTTCGGTTCAGGTTACGATAATTAGAATTAGAACTAATCAATACTTGTGAGACGACACTCAGACTCAAAAAAATCCACTTTATTACTTGTTAACGAACCGTACACTTGCGGTGTGTTTTATTCGAAATATATTTTCATGAACAAGTTTTTGGCGCCACTACCAGAGACTGAATTTAGTTTAGTTTTATTTATATTGAAACTAATTTAAACATTATTTTTTTCTATTCTCATTTATTTAGTTTCAGTTAGCAATTTTTTTAGTTGTTTATCTAAGTGCAATTTTTTATCTTCTCTTAGGTCTTGTATACGAAGATCGCTTGATAGTAGCTTGATTCCAGCTAATCCAGAAATAGAATGCACCTTCCATCGTAGGCAAAGAGAAGTAAGAGATGTACAACAAATAGCTAACCAGCAAAACAATCAAGTGGTTCAAGTTAATGAAGATGAAATTGTTGATAAGAAAAACATGTTGGTTGGGGATTTCATGACACCTCAAATCATTCAAAGTCAATCCAGCATCGTTTACCCTTTGTTTGGGTAGCCTAACTTCCAATTGAAGACCAATGTCATACATATATTCCAGAATGGACATCAGTTTTATGGCAGAGCTGAAGAAAACCCACATGCACACGTATCTCAATTCTTGGAGATGTGTCAACACTTTCGATATCAGGGTATCTCAAATGACGCTATCAAATTAAGGTTGTTCCCACACATGCTACGTGATAAAACACATGAGTGGTTGGATTATCAACCTATTGCCAGCATTAGCACATGGAATGACCTAACTCAGAAGTTTTGTACAAAGTTCTTCCCACCGGCCAAGATAGTGAAACTGAAGCATGACATATCTATCTTCCGCCAAAATGAATCGGAATCTTTTGATGAAGGTTGGAATTAGTTCAAAAACATGATAATGAAGTGTCCTTATCACGGTATTAGCAAAAGACTTCAGGTTCAATATTTTTATGCAGGATTACTTCCATTATTCAAAAGCATAGTGGATTCATCCTCTAATGGTTCACTATCAACAAAAACCATTGATGAAACTATTCGAGATAGTGGTGACTACTTCCGCAATGTGGGCTTTTGAATGGATGGTTCAAAGAAAGATATCAGGTGAATACGAGGTGGATGCTTACTCAGCCTTGACTGCAAAAATAGACCCATTATTCCATAAGGTGGAGAGTATATCATAGACAGCTAACATTGCACAAGCCAAAAAGTCGAACTATGAAGAGTGTAGAGCACACGACGGACTGCCCAATTTTAGCTCAAGGTATGGGACAAGTGGACTCCACACAATGGGGGCAACGTCAACAAACTAATCTACATTCAGAAACATATAACCTATGGTTGAGGAATCACTCAAACTTCTCTTAGGGTGCCCATAATCAAAATAGGCCATAGGGGTTAGTTTCAGCAATCGGAGAATAAGTTGCAGTTGGAAGAAATGTTCGGTAAATTCTTGGAGAAAACAAATCAGTACATGGAAGCCAACAATCAGTTTATGAGGAAAACTGAAACAACTCTCCAAGATCAGAGTGCTGCTATTAAAAACCTGGAGACTCAAATGAGACAAATTACACTATATATGAATGAAAGAGCCCCGTATTCGCTACCCAGCAATACAGAGATCAACCTTAAGGAACACACCAAAGCAATAACAACGAAAAATGAGGTACAACTACTGAAAATTCATGTCAAGAGGCATGCTGCGAGTAAGGACAAAATGCATTCTTCGGGTGAGGAGCAAGTGGAACAGACACCTGAAGCATCTGCTAAGGAGAGTACAGAAACACCAAAGGTTAAGGAGAACAATGCTATCAATCCTTATGAACCTCCTATTCCATTTTCCTAGAGATTGAAAAAGCATAAGTTAGATCAACAGTACAAGAAATCTATTTGGAATGCAATTGTTGAATCATATTCAAGTTTACTCGACGAATTCTAATTGACATTCTACTTGGAAGCCCATTGGAGTCGAAATTTGTGTTTCACTTGAAGAGGACATTAGAATGAAGAAAATCAAGATTTTTGAGGAAATGACCTACGACGCCATGGTAATTTTGGCCCTGCACTGACTCCACCTACTTGTTTCATTCCTGTGCGATTTTTCTATCATTTTTCGTTTTGAACTTCTTTTTTGGCATTCTACTTCAACTACAACTCTACTGTGAGAGTTTGAATTTTTCTATATGTTCCCTATATATATTTGACTATTCTCTACAATTTAGTTGGGTTGGTTTTTTCCCATAAGAAGTTAGATTAAGTCAGACAAATTTTAAATACCAAACATTTGTATTCTTTCTCCATATTATAATAAAATCTCAATTCTCTATAAATTAGTTTATTTTCTGTAATCAGTTACTTTATATTGTGGCTATAATCTCTTATCTTATCACAACAAACTGGTACTAGGGCATTCAAGTCCACAACAATTGGTATCAAAGATTTTTGTGTCGAAATTCTTAGGAAGATCGAAGTTTTTCATGATGGCAACAATAAAGTATGATATTCCGCTATTAGATTGCAATATAAGAATCTTTTTATGGTAGGTAAAGATGTGAGCCGTACACGGTCAAATGGATTTGGACGACGGGTTGTGGGACTTGACAAGTGTCCACAACATAGACTATGGACGAGTAACAATGGAGTGATAGAAAGGCTGTATCTCAAATACATCTTCATCTTTCAAATAATATTCTTCAAGAAGTTTTGAATAAGAAGTCAGCCGCTGCATTATGGTTAAAATTTGAGCAATTATGGATGACGTAGAGTCTTACTAGCAAATTTCATATGAAGTAACATCTATATTCTCATTGTATAACTAAATGTACATTTCTTGAGGATCACCTAGCTACTTTTAAAAAAATCTCGGATGATTTGGAGACTTTGGAAGTCAAATATGATGAAGAAAACTTGGTATTGATTTTATTGTGTTCATTACCCGCCTCATACATGTCTTTTAGAGACACGATAATAAATAGTCTTGATACTTTTACCATCGAAGAAGTCTACGATTCTCTATATTAAAAAAGAAGATGAAATATCTTGTAGCATCTGGGAATCGTAGAGATGGTCTCATTATTCATTGTGGTCAATCGAGGAGCAAGTCAAAATCTAACTTCGAATTTTAGTAATTATTGAAAGAAAAAAGGCATTTGGTAAACGATTGTTATAAGTTGCAGAATAAATCAAAGTCAACTGCAAATCAACAATTACAAACTTCAGGAGAAGCAACTATTACAAAAAATCCTAGCAGTGATGAATAGTTTCTACTTATGTCTGACTATAATTCCAAACCTGATGAGGATTGAATTTTGGATACAGCTTACACTTTTCAAATGTTATCTAATCAAGAATTATTTTCAACATATGAAGGAGTTTCAAAAGGTGTTGCGATGATCAATAATAACACACCTTGTTAGATAGCTGGTATTAATCGAGTCAGAATAAAAATATTTGATGGGAAAGTTAGAACACTTGATGTTGTGAACTTTTTTAAAGAAAAAATAAATTTGCATGATTTTTCAAGAAGATGAGTTGAGGATAAAAGATTTTTGGTTGTGTATGCTATTTGCTAGAATTAATTAGCTTTTTGAAGAACTCATAACATGATTGAATGAATAATCTTCCAACTTAGAGTTGATTAGTGGAGTTATTTTCTTTGAGAATGATAGTAACTAAATTATGTAGACAAAAGTCAGTGAGATTTTTGAGCCTTTTGACTGATACATCCATAACAGCCTCACTATTCTTTTCATGTGCGATATTCTTCCATGATTTTGTTTCTCTAGAATTTGCATTGATTCTCTTCAAGATCACATTGACACACGCACGCACGAACATGATTAAGGTTATTTTTGTTACATAAATGAGCTTCATTAGTTAAATAGCCGACCATGTCATTGAATTTTCCATTGTTGAGCCATTTTAGGCTTATTGCCTTTTCTTTGTATAAACTCACATTACAAGCTTTAAACTGGAAAAACAATGTCTTTACCCAAACCTTAGATCTAATGGAATATTGTTGAATGTCATGAGAAGTGTAGGTATGAAGAAAATAAGTGTGAGGGTATCAATATTTATGGTAGTACTATTATTGGTAAATTGGAATGAATTTTCTATGTCAATTCAGAGAGTTTCATTATTGATGTATAATTTGGAGTTTACATTGTGCAAGAACAAAAAAGAAAATAAGTGATGAAGGAGAGTGATTTTAATGTGAAAAAGATCTATATTCATAACTCTTCCTACATCTCAAGAAAGAGTTCAATTTGTGTAGGATATATGCAAAAATGATGAAGCTATCATGTGGAGTGGTTGGTTTACATGTCTTATGTATATATTTGAGCTAAGTTTATTTATCTTTACTCTACTAGTTTCGATGGCTTTGAGTCATATACCTAAATGTTTCCCACCTTGACCATAAGCCACATTACAACATTTGAAAAGTCATTATGATTCTTGTAAAGCATGTGATCTAAGTGGTGGCGAATAGAAGATATGCAAGCATATGGTAGAACATCTCCATTGGAATGAATTTGAGCGAAATACTTACCATTTTAAACACATGAGAGTTGAGTGCTTATATCTGTGAGGGTCTACATGTTTAGTTTATTCTATCTTCATATGAAAATGCTTGCTAATTGATTATAAGTTGTGTGGAATGGTTATGCATGATATTTTATGTGTTTTGAAAAAGTTTGATGGTTCTATGTTCTTGGCATTATGACCTGGTGTTTTTGGGGAATCAAATTTGAGTTTTGCCCGAAAACAAGCAAAAGCTAAGTGTGGGATAATTTGATAGGAATGTAAAATACACATTTTACATATTTATTTAATACACTCATATGACTATTTTATGCCTAAATGTACTTAGTATTCTCATATTTTGGTCTAGGTGGTAATTCTATGGATATGGCGTAATTTGGAAGAAATAAGGGAAAATGGACCAAAGTGAAAGGAAATGAAAGTTCAAGGACTAAAGTGCAAATATTCTAAACTTATTTCTAACCTTGTGATGAAGATTCGAGAGTGTTAGAGGCCAATTGGATGAAGAAATGAGTCAAATGGATGAAATATAGCCGAAACATTATCACATATCAACTTTCAAGCTGAAAATTTTTGCATCGGTTTTCAACCTCATATTGAGACCAATTTTGGACATGGAACACGATCGAATTCGAAGATAATTTTTGAAGCAAAGTTGTAGCCCTTAGAGTTAGCTTTCCAGCGCATCTTGAATCACCTCAATTGGACATCTTGACGCGAATTTTCAGTTTCCTAAATTAAGTTAACTACCTATGAAAACAACTATAAGTACATATTTTAAAACCTTAGAAAACAACTAGAACGTAGAGAATTCCTCCAAACTCCATTCTTCTCTATTTTTCTCTTAGATTCATGAATTGTAACTAAACTTTTACACTTGATCGAAGGAGATTGAAGCCTCGGAACCACATATTGTGATATCTAAATAGTTTTTCTTAATTTAATTCATGTTTTTGAGTATTGAATATTTTTCTGCACTTATTTCTATGATTGTTATGTTGAATTGCTAGGAGGCCTACTAGTTTATTATTCGTCGCAATCTACCGCTAAGTTAAATATCAAATCCGTAATTGTTTGATCCCTTTAACTTGTGAAGCACTAGGATTTGATGATTTTCTGCGATAGAGGTTATTGAATTTTAAGAAGAATGTTTAAATAGATTGAATGCAACCGCTGATATTTGTGTTATCTAGTCCATCGATTTCTCTATTGTAAGTTGTTATTAAATTGAATCTTGAGCGCTGGTTTTGGGTTATTTAATAATTAGGGTTAATTAGAACGCTAGTTTCTAACTAAATAAAATTAAGGAGAAATAGAAAAATTATTCTAACGGTGAATATTCAAAATATGAATTGAATTATCCTTACATCTATGATCAATTGTGGATTTCTGAAGGTGGATATTTACTTAGACCAAGGTTAGTCTTTAGATTGTTTTCGTTAATTTAATTTTCATTGTTATTACTTGCGTTATTTACAATTGTTTGCATACAAAAACTCCATAATCATTGTACGGAGTATAAAATATTGAATTACACACTCTTCGTGGGATCGACCCTTACTACCACTGCTACATTAGTTTTAGAGGTTTAAGGACTATTTTTGGGTGCCTACGACAACACACTGGTACCCGTCTTCTCGCCAAATAATAATTCATTGTTCGACGCTATAGAGATTTTTAACGTTCGAATCATACAATCTGAAACCCTATGATTTCTCACTCGTTCAATGAAATTCCATAAAATTTTCAACTACTCAGTACTTTTTGGCTAGAGATTTTCACTTCGATCTCGAAGATGTCTAGGTGCTTTCAATTCCCGCCCCGAGGGTGCAGAGTGAAAGAAACCTAGAGTGAGGCCTTGATCGAAAAGATTAAGGTTTGTGGAACCCAGTAGAATGGCCTTGATTGAGTTCATGTATATGTTTATGAACGAACCTGGGTATGTCTTTACTGCAGTGTACATTGCAACGGCGTTCTATGTTCTACGCGTGATTTTTCCATGAACAATATATGAATATCAAATTTGGGTTCTTCCCAGAATTTTTGTTACTTCATAATGAATATAAAACTAAGCCTTGATTTATACCAAATAATCTTGAGCTCGTATGTTTTGATTCCATAATTGAGTTTTTCTGGATAAATATTTCTTCAATCCGTGCACAATGTACGGTTTTGTAGTTCTTAAAGATAATGTTAATGGAGGTGAATGTGCGGTTGATGAAATTGTTACTTGAAACTTGAAATCAATATTGTTGTTTACTAAACAAAACTTGGAACATTTAGTTGGTGAATTATTCGTAGAATTGAGTTCTTTACTGCTTTAATTGGTGTTTATAAATGGAAGATTTATTGTTATGAGGGACAAGATATTTGCCTGGTTGCAAAAACAGGTGGTCTGATTCAAGAAATTCATTGAGCCTAGAATTGGTGTTAAGAAATAAATGAACTATGGAAAGTGTTAGTTTTATATTTTGTATTGGTGATTCTATGAACAAAAGGACCAACTTGAACAATTATAAAAGTTTATGGACTGAATAATAAAGTTTCATAATTGGTAGGATAGTGTAGGGTTCAGGTTTCAATGTTTGGAACAAGAAAGAATCACGTCGATTTTTCGCTAGCTGCTCGACGGAGTGTTGCTTGAGTGGAGAAATCAGAGACTGCCTCGCTCGACCTTCGCCCCACTGTCGCTCGAGCGATGTTTTTACGATCAGGCCTAATTTTTCTTTTCCGAGAATTTTACTTGGCCCATACAACTTGTTTCATCCAAGACATAAATATTGGCACCGCGTTTTCTGCTGTAGAGCGGTTGAACACATTACATTCTTGAGAGAATTCATACTTCATCATATCCAAAGTTCAAACCCTCCATTGTTCATGCGTCATTAGTTGTAAAAACATCAAAGAGCCAAATCAAACATTGAATTGCTTTCTTCACTTAGATCTGCTGCAAGATTGTTTCGTCAACTGTGCTGCATTAAGGATCAAGAAAGAACTGAAGAACAAAGAGTTCATTGGAAAGATCTATAGGAGATAAACTGCGTAAAGAGTCATGAATGGAGTTCGTGTGCTCATTCCAGGAGGACTACTTTACAAAGAAGAGCCGGGATTGGTGTTCGTGTTCACATTCCAAGAGGGCTGCTTCGCACTTCAGACAGGAGATCATAAAGCTTGTGTTGTCAACTTTGCTGGTGGTCTGTAAGTTAATTAACAGTTTATAGTGGATCTTTGACTGGCTAAGCGCTCAGAGTTTTTCCCACGTTAGGTTTCTCTGTGAACAATTATAGTGTTGTTTACTGCTTTTTATTGCCTTGATTTAAATGTAGAATTCAAAAATAGGCTAAATAAAATTCTATGAATAATCACCTAGACAAAATTAACTTGTGACTTGTTGCTTGTTATTAATTTGATAATTCCGCATTTACACCAATCATTCCCTCTAGGTGTAGTTGGGTCGAATCTTGCGTTTCTAGAAAGTGTGGTTAACTTTGGTTAGAGATTATCTCTTACAAGATACTTTGTGATTTGATTATTAAATATTTAAGTCTGTTTGTGGTTTGATTCACTGAATGAGGTTTAAATATCTGATTAGGAGTCAAGATAGCTAATAAGAACTTTTGGAATGGACCTAAAATTCAAATGTTAAGATGCAATATTCTGATACGGCATTTGATGTTTTGTCAAGATATAAGTATATGATGTAAAATAGGCAGGAAGAGTTTGGCCTACTAAAGCTGAATGTTTGTCCTCCAAACTCCAAAGAGAGAAATATTTGTATGGTTGGCATTTTTGTCCTCAGTCTATGCGGGATGATGTTACCTTTGTGAAAGTACATTATTGTTGACATCATTTGAGTGTTTTCTTGATCCTGTACGGAACTGGTATACGGTGTTTTACGTGATGTGCTATTTTTCTTGTTTGAAAAATGTTGGATATGTTTTTATTATCAAAGTAAGTCTAAATTCACCTTCCCTAATGTGTAATCTCATAACTATCTAGGTGCTAAGCTATCTGCTCAGTGAAGTTAATAAACTGAGCTTCTTTGTGTCTCTGTTCTTCCGTACCTTCAATTCTAATATTGTTTTCTTGTTCTCTAAAGATCCAAAAACAGAGGGAGAAGGCCAAGGAAGAAAAGAGGAAGAGAAGGGAGGAGAAACAAAAGAGGAGAGAGAAGAAAGAGAAGACAAATCAGCTTTTGGAGAGGTCTTCCAATATTAAGAAGGTTTGGGTGGATACTAAGGACGGGCATCTTTATAAGGAAAGGAAAGATGGGAGCAGTCTTACTGAAGAGTATGGGCTGCCTACCTTGCTTATTCCCACCCCTTCTGAAACTGAAAGCACTGAGAATAGCAGCAAAAGGAAAAGGAATTCTAGATATGGTAAGTTTGGTTTTCTCCTGGTGAATCAATCTCTTTTTCCATTTTTGGGTATTTTTTATGCTTCATCATGGAGTGCTAATTTTGTTATTTATAAATGTTGACCAGGCGACACTATCGTGCTACAATTGGCAGTGAAAAAGCAGAAACGTGACACTTTATTCAATGAAAAAAGAACAGATATTCTGCCCCAATTTAAAGATGAAAAGTTTTGCACCATTTCAGAGGGAATTGGCAACAATGGTCGAGGGTTCCCCCAAACTGATGAAGCAATCAAATGTTCGATTTCTGAGCAGATTGAGGCTACTGCTCAAGGCAAAAGTGGAATTCAATCTTCAAATGGTGCATATAAAAATCTATTTGAGAATTGGGATCCACTACCGCTGCTGGCTGTTCAGCTCGATCCAGACAATGAAGACTGGCTATTCAGGGGAAAGGGTCAAAATATACATTCAGACAAAAGGCTCAAATCCTGCAGTTCTATTTTGTGGCCGCACTCAGTTCTTGCCTGAAGCTGATACCTATGCATTGCCTTTTACTATTCCATTTTGAGTTTCTGCAGATGTAAATGGAACCAAGTGATTAATTGCTACTCCACAAGGACTTTTAGTAAAAACTCCACAGGCAGTTATCAGCTCATCACTGGGACTTTTAGTAAATTACTCTTGCCATTGGACTTCACAAATTTCAGGACATGCCAAACTTTAATGCAAAATTGATGCATCAAGAAGAGTGAACAAACAAAGAGCACAATCAAAACCTGTTGATTCTTTAAGAATGTCGGGATAGATTATCAACACATTGATTCAATTGAATTTTCAAGATTCTTCAGACAAGTGGCAGACAAAGACAAAAGTAGTTCAAATCAAGCTACTATTCAAGATTCTTCAATTCAATTCAAGATTGTTTCAAGTCCGGATTCTTCCCTATAAATAAGAGAAGATTTCTTTTGTTTTCCTCAAGTGTGAAACAGTGGAAGATATTCCGCTTCTTCAAGAAAGTTTAAAATTTTTGTATTAAGAAATCTTGTTATATTTCTCAATATTGTATTTCATAATCCATTTGATCAATAAATTTATTTCTTCAATATTTTTGGCACTTTCCTCCTTCTCCAATGAAGGTCCCTAATTTTTTCAAATTTATATATTTACGTCCACAATCTTTTTGTTGCATTTTTTTTCCTTACCCCTTCAATTGATTAACATTCCTATCTCCGATAATGATTTCTATTCAAATATTCTACTACGTGCATCGAAATGAAGGACATATATTTTTTCAAAGTTTTTATTTTATATTAATTTTCATTATTAAAAATAAGAAAGGCAAATAATGATTTTTATATTCATCTGAAAGTTATTTGGATGGAAACCTTCGTAAGTGACAATCAGTTCAAAACAATAAAATGTTGAGGATGATGCGAAAATGAGCAAAGATTGAAAATATTTATTGCAAATAAAATATTGGGTAGTTAACTAAAATTGTATTGTTAATATAATTAGTCGGTAACGAATTGTGACTAAATATTTGTTCCTCGTTGTAAAATATTCTAATATAAGTAATGATGCGAACAATGTGGAAAAAAGTAAGGGAGATTTTTATGTAATATCGTATAAAGGTTAAAATAAAATTAAAATGCGGTGTATTTATAAAAAAAAAACGTGGTCTGAATTTAACCACCCTCTAAAATCGTGTTTTAGTCAGTATGTTTTATAGAGTGGTAGATCAAAAAGAAATAGTGGTAATATAATTATTCTTTTTTTTTCCTTTTTTTTTTTTTTAAAAATTTGATTAGGATTATATTAACAAATGAATAGTGTTGTATTTACTGAAAATATACTTTAATTGGTGTGTACTTATAATATGGTGTAACTTTTTATATTTACGTACTATGTCTTTGATTATAAATATAACTTAGCTTTAAAGGATATATTAAAATTTAAATTTAAATAAATAAATATATCCTTTGAAGTTTTTTTTTTCCCCCCCTTTTCAGTCATACAATATAGTGCTAAAATAGTTTTAATCCTTCTTGTTGGTGCCATTTCCTGCAACAAAAGGCTTCGTAAGCAATATCGTCTTAATGAATTATTGGGAGGAAATTATAAAAAATCAGACGTAGAATTTACACCAATTCAAAAATCAGGTTGAAATTTTAATTGTTCAAAAATCAGGTATTTTATTTTAAATATCAAACCTTAAATCTATCCAAACCCTGATTCATCTCTCAACTCTCTCTCTCTCTCTCTTCACCATTTCTCTCCACCCTCTCAACCGGCCGCTGCCTCCACCTGCTTCTCCTCTCCTCTCCTCTCCTCCTCTCCCCTCATTCCCCTTCCCCTCCCTAGCAGCGTCGAGGCGCTGCTGTGGCTGTGGTGGGTCGACTGTGGTGTGTTGGTGTGTGTGTTGGTTAATGGTCTGTGGGTGTTGGGTGAATCTGTTGTTGGTGCTGTAAAATGGTGGTGGCGACAGTGGCTTTGTTGTTGGTAGTGTTGTAGTGCTATGACAGTGGTGGTGGGTAAGGGTGGTTGCAAGTGGCTGTGGTGGTAGTGGTGGTGTCGGTGGTATGTATGTGACCAAATATTTGGTAATCTGTAACCAGTTACTCAACTGTGGCCTACAAAATTTAATAATATATGACTCAAAAATAATATATGACCGACAAATAAATTGTGACTAATTAATTTAATAATATGTGACCAATAAATAAATTGTGACATATAAATTTTGATCTGTGACCAAATAATTTCGAAATATGTGACCAACGAATTAAATGCGACCTATAAAGTTTTTGAACTGTGACTGCTGGAATAATTGTCGGAATCGAAACAGTCGTCGGAACAATTGTAGGAGAAAAGTCGTAGTCGGAACGGTCGCCGAAATAATCCACAGAACGGTAGAGAGTGGTGGAGGTGAGGTGAGTTAATTATATTATTTAATAATTAATTAATAAATAAATACCTGAATTTTGCATTTTAAAATTTGATACTTGAAAAATGAATCGTGTCAAAGTTAACACCTGACTTTTGAATTCTTCCCATTCTTGGGCATCTGATTATGGTCCATTTATAATTGGGCTGACAGAAACATTCCTTTTATATGGGCCTTAAATTTTACGTCATAGCCCAAATTTATCTCTCTCCTACTCCCCAAAAAAACTTGCGCCCTTTGTCACCCTTGCACTTGGCTTAAACCCTAATTAATCCCTATACCCTTCTTCTCTACAATTTTGGTTTTCTATCTCCAATTTTTCGGATAGAGAATTTGCGGAGGGTATGACGGAGTACAGTCGTCAGCGTGACTTCATGTTCTGCGAAATATGTGGAACAATGCTGTCTTTCGATTCGCCCAAATATGCTACATGCCCGTTGTGCAAATTCAAGAAACGCATTAAAGGTATGCCTCTTTATCCATTTTTAATTATTCTTTGGATTTGGAAATTTTGGTTTAATTAAAATTTTGATTTTTTTTTCGGTAGGCATTTATTATTATTATTATGTTAGAAATTGGAATTATAAAATTGGGTACTGGAAAATTAAATTCTGAAAGAGATTTTTGTTTTAACTGATATAGTTTAATTATTTTTTAGTGTAGCTGTGTACCTGATATATTTGGATTTACTGCAATAACGGGGATCAAAAAATTAATCTGTTAATGTTAACTGGCAAGCTCCCGTTTTTATGAGTGTTAATATATATTTAAGTGTTTGATTGATATGTTTGAAGAACAAATGATACATCTGAGTCTTCTAGGGATTATGAACTATAATATTTTGGTTGTCAGTGAATTTTATTGTTTTATGAAGTGAAATTATAAATGCTATAAATGCCATTCTAAATTTGTTCGTAAATTTTTTTCGTGTAGTATGCTTGTTCACTGGGATATTTTTCTTTTGTCATAATTTTTTTCAGATATTTCTGGAAGAACGATACGTTACACTATAACTGCCGAGGTATTGATGCTGACTGTGTATATTGTTTTTCTCTATGATGTATTGGCCAAGATGCTTTCTCTGGAAGTTAATAAAAAGTTTCATAATTTTGATTTTTCCATGATGCAATGAGGCATAATATTTTGCTATTGGATATCACTTATGCTTGATAATGATGAAATGGTGTTACCTGGCTTTTACTGTACATGTTTTATGTGTAAATTTTAAAATCAATCTTCAAGATATGTGTCGGGGAGTCAAGCGGGAGAGTATCTATTCTTTGATAAAAACAAACGAAAAACAGGAGTACTTTGGATTTTCCACATAGCATTCTCCAACCCCTTAGTCCATCTTTAAGATATGGATTAGTGGGAGTTTAGTGGGAGACTATCTATTCTTTGATAAAAACAAATGAAAAAGGAAGTACTTTGGATTTTTACACAGTATTCTTTCTCTCCCTCCCCACTGCCACCCGAAAAAAATAAAAAAATAAAACCATGTTTCTTTCCCTTCTTATGCCCTATCAAGATCATGTTTGTGATAGGACAACCGGATTTTGGAGGCTTAAGAAAAGATTCATCAGATAGTTTTCACTTAAAACATTCATTTTAGATTTAAAAGGACTTAAGATTTAGATGGCTTTAAATTAGGGTGACAAAAAACACCAAACCGCAAAATCCAACCGAAACCATTGGTTTGGTCCATGGGGAGGTTTGGGTGAGATCTAATGTAGATCCAACTTTCAATTCACTCGTGGGATTCAGGCAGTCCAGTGGACGACCATGACTCCTCTCTTCTTGAGAATTCATACATCCCTTATTAGTATGTGGACAAATATTTCTTGAGCACATATTTAGGTTCGGTCTCAATGGGAAAAGAAAATGGAGCACCTAACAACGCATCTTCACATGCCAAGAACTACGAGCCCTTTCATTCTGGGATGGAGGTATCGTAAATTTTTTTTTTTTTAATGCTTTTCCCGGCTGTCTGAAGAAAGCTTCAATCAATAGGATTTCCCTAAACCTCCCTTCCCGGAAGGAAGAGCATGAATTTTTTTTTTTTATTGAACCAATCTGTTTAGAAAAGATTTAGGTTTCAATAGCTAAAAGCCATTCGAAATCAAGTGAACTGTTTACAACTGTATATATGCACTTGCGTAGATACTCTTTGCAACTTTTCACCTGCAATCAAAGTAGCAATCCTTGAAGTCACGACTTTATGATTGGATAATTGTTTGTTAAAACTGTTGGCAGCACCCCATTTGAAGAGAAACAAATAATCAGTACTTTTAGAAGCGTGCCTATCAAAGGCTGTACATAGCTAATAAAAGTATAATTCCTTGTGGTTAGCCATTTGTTTGGCCAAGTTTTGTTCTTAAAGCTGATGGATCAGGCTCGTATCTGCTTCTTAGTTTTGACTTTCGAGTTTGGGAGCATATGATTTGTATCTAACCATACGAAACCGTCCACATGGTGTTATTTTTATGTTGCTAGGTAAATTGTGGTTTGAAAGCAAACTGAACCGCATAAAATGGTTTGGTTGGAATTTTTTAAAACTGTTTTAAATACCTTGGTCTGATAATAGGCCAAAAACCAGCGGAACCGAACCATGTACAACCTCTATTTTAAATCAATTTAGATTCATCAGATGTCATTATTTTCAATAGCAACATCAACAATGAACTAGCTTTTGTTATATATAAATATAGGGGTGGCTTATCTTGTCATTAATTTATATGATATTTAGTTAATCTACATCCATTTCACTTTGATTTAGGTTTGTTCTTCGTTGCTCATTGTTATTAATTTATACTAAGTTATAATTAGAATAAATCAACTATTGCGGAGATATGTAATGAATAAAAGAAAGAAAATTGCAATAAATCGCCACAAGATCTACACGTTCTTTTAAAAGCCTGTTAAACTGTATTGTTCTGTCAATCTGTATGAGCCTTTCAAGTTATGACTGATTAGGCAGTCAGCTAGATTGATAATTAAATTGCTACCTCTTTCAACGTCTAGGCACTCGTGATATCTTGCTCAAAATTTCTATTTGTTTTTGTCCATGGTTTTTTTCTCTCTTATGTTGCCATTGATGCTACAATTTCTGTTCTTAGTTATTTGACCCGTACATCTTTCATAGGATATGAGAAGGGAACTGGGAATGTCTTCATTGGAGGACATCGAAGAAGAGAAGGAACTGAAACAAATGGTTAGTGCCGTTTGCAATTATTATTTCTTGTTTTTGTGATATCTATTTTAATTTTGACCGGTACTACTCTTGCTGCACAGGATTATAACGCAAAATGTAAAGCCTGTCAGCACTTGGGCATGGCTTACGTTGCTAGACAGGTAATGTCCATTACCGTTATGCACATAGCCATCAAACTTGCTTTGTAATTATTGAGCCGTTTCTGCTTTCTGATATTCATATCTTCTTCTTTTCTTTAATCTAAGACTCATCCCTCATTTTCTTTTTACAGATTAGATCAGCTGATGAAGGGCAGACTATTTTTTATACTTGCCCAGTCTGCGCACATAGGGAAACTCATAACTCATAGAACATTAGGCTGCTATAGTTCTTGGATATTAGAACTCAAGTGTATTTCATTTTTACTTGATTTTCTTCTCAGTCAAACCATTCTTAAATCTGTACGAATTCAGGGGCTCAGGTTTGTGAACATCTAAGAGTCTCTCTTGGCAACAGACTGGTGGCTGTAGATCATCAAGGCATATAATTTTTGTACCTTCCGCGTATGTCTCGCCTAGTTGCACTGTACATGCAGTAAAATTCTTTGCATACTTCCGAAGAGCGTTCATTGTAGAAATTTGTATTGAGGAATCTCAACTGCTCTCGAGTCCGTTCCATAGCATATTTTGCATTACTAAGGGCCCGTTTGAGCCATATTTTTTCCTCACTAAAATGAAAAATATGACCGTTATCCATCACATCAACATTTAAATTCAAATTTTCTATCTCTTGTGTGGGCCCCAATAACGGCTATATTTTTCATTCTCATTTTCAAAAAAGGTGGCTCAAACAGGGGCTAAGTGTGAAGTTGCGAAGAGCAACCATGCAAAAATGATTTTAAATGGTGTGTATTAAAATTTATGGGAGGATTAAACATTAAAAGTGGATATGAGCTTGATGCCTAGGGTAAATGAGAACAAGAATCATCTTTAATCACAGTCAGTGTTATTTGTGTTTGTTTTCCATTATTTTTAGTGGTATTATTGGAGCGTAGGGCCCCAAAAATGGAATAATAGATATTGGGAGGGGAAAGAGGATAAGGTGCCTCTCTCACAAGGATTCATCAACTTGAAAATGATGGGTTGCACTTACCTCCATAAAGAAGAAGGTGGAGTGAACAACAATGGTCACATGTACCATAATATTGTGGTGCTACGGTGCCCACGTATCCTAATTTGTAGCACGCTTGACTTGGTTTTATTTTTAAATATAAGGAACTTAGCTTCGAAACAAATTAAAATATATATTTTAATCTAAATCAAAATTAATAATAAATTTTATCACATATTTTATGTCACCTATAATTTTTTTAATCATTACATTAACTTTTATTAAAATTCGTTAAAGATTTTATTTTAATTCTTACTATACGAGCTTATTTTATAAGTTTACCTATAACTTAGATAATACGATCTTGAGTTATGATAATACATTCTTTTGTAGTTTCGTCGATACATTTTCTAGTCGATTTCATTTCACATAACATTATGTTCAAAAAAGAAGAGTCAAATGTGGTTTATACATTTATTATAAATAATAAGTTAGGGGGGCATGATCGACCAAGATATTACTGTTTTATCAAAATTGATACTGTAAAATATGACTTTTGCATTTGGATTTCAAAGCATGTCGGCTACACAACAATACAGTTAAGATGTGGGGTTGGGGACAGAAAGGTTTCCTAATTATTTTTTTCTTCGTTATTTATCATATACAGCCCATGTTTAGCTAAGCTTAAAATAAGCTCATATTTGATGGTTATTATTTTGAAAAAATAAAAAAAAAAAAATTAATAGTGACTTTTTTTTTGGGAGAATGTGTGGTTAAAAAGTGGAAAAAAAAATTGGGTTTACGTGTAAAATATTTTATTGTGTGAACGTGTGGTTAAAAATGAGTAAAATTTAGTTTGAAAGGGAGACAGACGCTTAGAGCAAGTTTGGTACAGATTAAAATCCAATTAAAATTGAAAATATGTTCATTTATTTGAAATTGAATAAATGTCGGCAATAGTTGGTAAGCAATAAGGTCTCCTGCCTGAGAACAGGAGACGCGCCCACTCCCGACCAATTGCAATGTAGATGCTGCAGTAAAATAGGGTCATTGGTACATTGGCGTTGGGATATTTCTTGTCGTTTTGTAGGGGAATGCTTTGCCATTCTAGAACTTCAGATCAAGTGCTTGATGTGCACATGATGGTGTTGGATTGCCAAAATGTTGTGGTTGTAGTGCGAGAATTCATCATGATGTTTGAGGTGACGATGCTAGGCTTAGATTGACACAACACCCCCACAATAACAAAAGCAACCATACGAAGTAACCAATCATCTACCTCACTTAGAGAAAAAGCGTGGTTCAAATAATCTCTATATGTCTTCTTTTGAAACTCAAGGACTTGATTCGTGATAGAGATGATGAGAGACACTGTATCACAAATGCAATGAAGACAACAACGTATTTAAGACAAGAAGGCGTGTCTAGTGAGCTATTATTTTCTATCCTCTCTAGATTTTATAAATATAGCATGTCATGCCTTTTAGGACGAGGCATATGATGCGACAACTAGCTAAGCAAAAACCAAGCTTGATTAGTGAGTTGTTAAGATGAGATTATATATCAAACATCTAATATATATATACCTCAACTTATCTCTTTTTGACTATAAATACTCTCACATACTGATATTCAAAGGTAATGCAATTTTGAATGAAAAATCTAATAAAAAATGGTAATTTTCTCTTCAACCCGACAACCGAATTCTCGTTCATTGTCACCCACAATTAAGTATCTTCCATCATCTAACTTGAGTATCAGAGTGTCCATGATCATCAAACTTTTATTGGAGCTACGATCACTTGCGGTCTAATTAAATTAGTGTTCGAGTGCACAAGTAACATACCCGTGGGCAGAAGTGGAGCTAGAATATGTTGATAGTTGGATCCCACCTGAAGTTTGAGGTCAACATAGCCTACAATCACTTGTTAATAGGGTCATCCGTGGGTAGGTTCGGTTAGGTTCCAAAGTTTTCGGGTATTTAATAAATAGAACTGTTGGGTCTAGAGGTGGCAATCGAGTGGAACGGTTCGTCGGCTCAGCCGCTCGGTTCGTACTATTCATGCCCACGAGTCGCTCGGGCTTGTCAAAAAATGAGCCCGAGCACGAGCCGAACCTACTCGGCTAGTAACAGTGACGAGCTGCTCGGCTAGCAGCTCGTAGACGAACCCTTTTTAAACGAGCCACGAGCCGCTCGGCTCATGGTTCGTAAAAAAAAAATTCAAAAGTCAGTGACCGTTTTGGTCATTTATTTATTTATTTATTTATTTTTCAATTTCATAATTTTTCCTCTATAAATATCCACCCTAATAAATCATTTTTCCCACCAATATCAATCTCTCATTATTTACTATATTTATACTCTCTACAGTTTATATTCTTCAATCTCCATTTATCAATTATCAACAATATCATTCATTCATTCTATAATCATCTTCTACATTTTTTTTTGCTATTTTACAATTCATTTCATACACTACTACATAATCTTTATTCACTTCTCAATTCTACATTCAACTTCTATTATTCATAATAAATGGATTCACGATTATTTGTTGAAAACTTGTTCGGTATGGAGAACGAAACACAAACACCTGCCCAAAATCAATTTGAGAATGAATTCTCCGGTCTCAATAAATTACCAATCCTCGAAAATATTAAAGATTTCGACGTTCGTGATAGTGTTACAGCTAGTGTTCCAATTGATTTGGAACAAGATGAAGAACCAATATTAAATATTCTCGATGCAAGAGGGAAGAGGGAAGAGAAAGGGGTAGAAGCAGGCAAAATGTTGGGACCATTTCAAATTGGTTCCCACTGGTCGTGTGGTCGATGAACTTCCAGAAACCAAAAAGCGGTATGTAAATACTGTCAACAACGACTAGCATGGCAAAAAGGCATTGAAACCACCCACATCAACCGTCACTACAAATCATGTTCGGACAAACGTGGGCTTCTTCCAACTGGTCAAATACAATTACAATTTGGTACTCCAGAAGCCGGTGGTACTACTACGCTACTTTCTACATGGATGTATTCGGAGGAGGAAGCTCGAACGGGAATGGTGAAGTTTGTTGCCACGGCGGAGTTGCCACTAGCAATAGCAGACAACCAACATTTCATTAACTACGTCAAAAGATATCTTCAACCGATGTACCAAGGGGTAAGTCAAAATACTCTTCGTTCTGATACAATTGCATATTTTTTTTTAATGCAAAGCAATTATTGATTTCAGATTTGGAAAAATATGGGGTGTGATATCTTTAACTTCAGATATGTAAGAATGGATTAATAAGAGAGGTTATATGGCTGCAACTGCACACTATATAGATCCACTTTGGGTCATACATAAAAAAAATTATTGCTTTTAGAATTGTTGAGTATCCGCACAATGCTCAAACTATATTTAATGTTATTATGTTAATAATTAGAAAATATAAATATGAGAGTAAAACTCGTTCTTTTACGTTCCACAACGCTACTGTAAATAAGGTTGTTATCGATAAATTGCATCGAGTACTTCAACTCGATTTTGGTGGCTATTTATTTCATATTCGAT
Organism: Fraxinus excelsior; assembly: GCA_019097785.1. Classification (NCBI taxonomy): domain Eukaryota; kingdom Viridiplantae; phylum Streptophyta; class Magnoliopsida; order Lamiales; family Oleaceae; genus Fraxinus; species Fraxinus excelsior. The sequence continues at coordinate 15,048,191 of CM032628.1, forward strand.
GTATATGTCATATTTTTAATTTAATAGTGCAAGACGATTTAAAACATGTTAATGATGAAATTAACCGAATTAGGAATGCACTTATATATATCACGCGTACACCTAGTAGAAAACAAGAATTTGTGGATTTTTGTGCAGAATCTGGGATGACGGATACGAAAACCTTTATTACTGACATATGTCATAGATGGAACTCCGCGTACTTATTACTAAAATCATGTGAAGGTTATGAAGCGTATATTACTGAATTTTATAACAATAGGCATGTTAGAGACGAAGACGATAATATCTTGAGTGAATCCGATTGAAATATAGTTTTTAAAATAAAAACATTTTTGACAAGTTTTTATGAGTCTACAAATATATTGTCTGGTGTTTATTATCCCACTAGTTGTATAGTTCTTGAACGTCTTTATATAACTGCTAGAGCTTTTACGAGATTTCAAGTTCACCCCGATTTTCATGCTGTTATAAATTCCATGGAATTGAAATTTAGAAAATATTGATAAGAATTACCTATATTATTTCCTTTATCATGTGTCATGGACCCTCGATATAATTTATCGGGTACTAAATTTATAATTGATCAAATGACAAATGTTTTAACTTTTACTACACCCGTTACTTATAAGAATTTGGAAACGACGTTCCGTGAAATGTATGAATTATATGCTTCACGAATAGGTGCACATATTAATCGTGTACCTATACATACTCCTTCTACTAATATAACAGACGACGACACTGAAATTTTGAATTTATTTGAAAGCATGCACTCGTATAGATTTGATGCAACTGAATATGCATGTAATTCCTCTAGTAGTAGTAGTAGTTTGGCTTACACTGCATGTACTCAAACTCTCAGTCGTCGTAGTCAAAATTCAAATGCGTTGCCACATGAATTAATTGATTACTTTAGTCAACATTTGCCTACTAACAAATCAACTTGCATGTAACCAAGTAAGTGATATTTAATTTCACTACATTTATCACAATATTTTATTTTCATACCTTTATAATTTTTTTTTAAAAAAATTGTACAAGTAACAAGTTGTTCGTGTACAATTTTTAACTCCGCCTACTCGATTAAAGGAAGTAGCCGGTCCCAAACCCGGATAAAGGAGGAGGGTTTATCTTCTTTTTTTTTTTATTGTAAAAAATCAAAATGTTTTGAAATATGTATATTTAAAAAATAGTTTACAAAATGTATTTATATATATTTTACATTTTTACTTTAGGTTCTCATTTCTCAATAAATAAAATATTATTCTTATTATTTTAAAAATTAAAATTGTTTTGAAAAATGTATATTTAAAAAAAATTTAGATAATATGTGTGTGTGTGTGTTAGTAATTTAGTAGTTTATAAATTATACTTATTATATATATATATATATATATATATATATATATATATATATATATATAAATGGACGAGCCGGATAACCGAGCGACTCATTTTGGTCAAGCTCAGGCATGAGCCGAGCTTAAGCTCGGCTCGTGTGAGTATGGGCCGATCCAAATATAATTGTGGAATCGTTCAAGTTCAGTTCCGTTCGGTTCAATTCCGTAAATTTTTTAACATTTACATCAATACTACATAAATATAACTAATGACATTTCATTCGTAACTTTTACAAATTAACGTAGCTCAATTCAAAAATATATAAATAATTAGCTGTCGAATAATATTAATTCAATGCATACAAATATCAAAAAGTAGATATTAATATTAAAATGTCGGTGATCCATATCAATAATTCATTTGCTTCAAACAGACTATCTGCATAAAGAAAATGAAATATAAATTAAAAGTTATAAAAATAAAATATTTGAAGTATTTGTGATTTAAAATGATTTGGGTTTTAAAATTAAAATTATGAAATGATCTGATTTATTTAATTAATTTGTTAATTTATTTAAAAAAATAGAATAATTTAATTAATTCAATAAAAAAATTATTTAGTTTCAGTTCTTCGGTTCTTGATCTAGACCTGAGACCCGACCCAAACTCATCGTGTAATACCTAAACAAGGAAAGTTTAAAAAGATTTGATAGGTACTAGTCATACCAACAAGGTGCACCTTCTTTTCCGAAAGCCATCGTTAAAAACTCTACAGTTAAGCGTGCTGGCTTGGAGCAATTCCATGATGGGTGACCCCCTGCGAAGTTTTCTTGAAGAGCGTGCGAGTGATGACAAAATATGCTGAAAAGACTCATGTTGGTACAGTGGGGACAGTACGTCGTCGATCTAACAATCAGGACAGCCCGTTAAGTGGGACCCGATTCGATACAAATGGTATCAGAGCGCGGTTGCCAGCCGAAAATCGAGAACTAAGTGCTATGCGAGATAAAGTGCTACGCCATAGGGCTGGAGCCACCTCTTGAACCCGTAGGAGCCACCTCTAGAATCCCAATGCCTGGCAATGGATCCTCAGATGGATTAAGCGCGACGAGTACGTTGCGAGTCTAACGATGGGTGATTGTAATACCTAGATCAGGAAAGTTTAAAAAGATTTGATAGGTACTACTCATATAAAAAATGTGCACCTTCTTTTTCGGAAGCCCATCTTTAGAAACTTCACAGTTATGTTGAAAAGACCCATATTGGTACAATGGGGACAGTACGCCGTCGATCTAACAATCGGGACAGCCCGTTAATTGGGACCCAGGTCGTTACACATTGATTCTCGATTCGGGTACCCGTTCGGATATTTAACTTATGAAGAACTGCTCGATTCGATTCGGGTTTGAATCGGTTCGAGACTTTTAGACACAAATATTTGTCAATAACACATTCTATTCACATATTATCATAGTTAAAATTATATTCAATTCATTCTACAAACTCTTCTACACGCAAAGTGCCTAAGCTAGATTTTATGGTCAAAACACAATTCTTATTCACTTACTTATAAGCAATGTTTTAAAATGTATAATGCGTGATAATGCATTTTGATCAAACGTCAAGTATTATAAGCATATGCGTAATTATGCATTTTTCATTTTTTAATTTTATTTTAAATATTTTAAACTAATAAATAAATAAATAATGCATTATTTGAGCTTTATAAATATTCTTCAAATTACAAAAAAAATAAATAAAAAAAAATGCATTATGCGTGATAATGCATTTTGATCAAACATCAAGTGTTATATGTGCGTAATTACACATTTTTCAATTTTCAATTTTATTTTAAATATTTTAAACTAATAAATAAATAATGCATTATTTGAGCTTTATAGATATTCTTCAAATAAAAAAACATTGCTAAAAAACGCAAATACTACAATTACTTGAATTTTATACGTATTGTTCAAATTTTCTACAAAAACATATTATTCAAAATCATAACTAGTACAATTGTTTGGTAATCAATTCTTACAATTAAGGCCTGTCTGGGGGTGTTTTTCTTCTAATTTTAATGGATTTTAAGGTCGTTATAGTGAATGGGGAGAAGCTGCATATGTTGACCGTGAAATTCCAATCGCAATTCTTGGAAAAATACCCTATGGACATCATTTTTATGGTGAAATGACATATATGCCCCTGTAACATTCGTTCATTCTTTGGAAGGGTTGTCTGGTGATTCAATTATAAAAAGGACAACTGCAAGTATTTTTTTTTTTTTTTTCAATAATTGCGACGTCATCTATGGTCAACATATGCAGTTTGTCTCCCCATTCACTGTACATGATCTGAAAATCCATTAAAATTAGAAGAAAAGCGCCACCACACCATCTATAAATTAGACATGAACATCGACTTAAACAAATTTCAAACCTTTTTTTTAACTTTTTATCGAATTCCAAATCAATCTCTTCTTCTTCATTCAATACAAAATCATCTTCATCAAGCTCCCTTATTTTAACTTAAGAATTTATATTACCTCTTGTGGCATTTAGGCGGTTCCTCTTCTTGGCATGTACCTATATATATTAAAAAAAGGTTGGGAAAATTTTATTATACTAATTTAAATTATCAAACCACTACCAAATTAATAACTAGAATGCACCAATATAATTATTTAATTAGTATTTACCCCTTCAAATACACTCCAATTTCTCTATCAATTGTATGAACTATTAATCCCTCAATGCGCACTTTATGCCTATTAATTTCAGCCTTCGTAACTTTATCACACAATGTGCATCTCACATCATTAGGTTTACTATCATCTTCAATAAATGTAGCCCATCCAACATCCTCGAAACTTTTTTCGAGTTCGTTAACTTCAAAATTAGATTAGATGCTATGGAAGAATCATTTTGCACCATTTGCTCTTGGTAAATTGACGCAAAAATAAATTTTGATAAAAAAAAGCTAGAACCTTCAAAATCATTATAACCTAAAGATGGACGAGTTTTAAAAATATTTTTTCCCAAAATTAAAAATCAAAGGAGAAAAATGACCTTCAAAGTTCTGATTAGGTGAACAATACAAAACTAAAAAAAATACACCTTTTAAGTTTTCACAACTCGATGAAGATCTTAGTAGTGAAAATAGAGGAAGATCGAAGAAGAAGAAGGCCTGGGTTCATAATAGATAGTTTGTAACTCTATAATTTTTTTTTTAAAATTTTTCTAACCGTCGAAACCCTATTAATTGCTTTATATAATTCATGGGCATGTGTGATTTGGGCTAATTTGATTTTGTTGGGCACAATTTTCTTTTTTCTTTCTTAAATTATAAAAATGTAATGCTAGGCTAATTTAGACATAATTTTTCACAAAAATGCTCATTTTGATGTTTAAATGTACACATGAGGTCAACGAAGTGGGTTAATCGTATTATCATGTGCATACCCCATGTGCGAGACATTTTTATATGCGAATTTTAGGACACTACTTAGACTCTAACATGTGACTGTTCATACCTTGAAGAACTGATGGGTTTGGAAAACAAAGCGACAACAGAATCAAATGCAACAATGAAATGCAAACAGTAATTCTTATCATAATCTAACGATAAAATCAAAGATAGTTTACCGCACTTGGCCAGTCCTCCGCCGTATGATGAATAAAGCCAATACAGTGGGACGTTGCCGACAGCCACTCTCAACACACACTTCACGCGCTTGATTTATTGAAGAACTTTGTTGCTGAAAAAGCGGTTATGTATGGATCCAATGGATCGTCCAACTCAACTATTTCAAGAACGGCCAAGAATTAATTTTCATTTATTGCTCTCCTCATAATGGATGTGATAAAATATGAATATCTCATAAATCTCTACAATTTTCACATTTTCTAGTATTTGCTGCAACAAGTCTCTCTCTCTCTCTCTCTCTCTCTCTCTCTCAAGATTGTCTTGTAGCAAAAAGTCTATTGTCATGTAATTCTTGAACATCAGAGTCCCCTCCGCCCTGTTAATCAAGATTCTTCAACTGATGTTCTTGAAAATGGAATTTTAAGGGTCCCAATCTTCATTTTTTTAAATATTTTCTTGATGTGTTGAAGCTGAATTCTACTACTTAATTCCCTGCAATGTAATTATTGAATATACTGCCCTTGTTAATCAACATTATAATGCTGTTTTTTCTTGAAAAGGAAAATTAAGGTCTTTATCTTCATTTTTCTCCTATTTTCTTGATCTTAGCACATGTTTTCTTGAATTTTTCTGGTAAACCGGGGTTTAAATTACAGATGGGTATAGTGAGTACAATTTTGGGTGTTTTCGGGTTCGGATTCGGGGCCTCAATTGGGCTTGTGATTGGGTATTTCATGTTCATCTACACCCAACCAACTGATGTCAAGGTCAGTTTTCTTTTTCCTGCATCACTGTTTACATGATTCTATGTCTTATGTTACATTTGATCTTTCCGAGAATTATCTTTGTCTGAAGTTCTTTCCTTTTTCTTTTTCTTTTTCTTTTTTTTGGAATTTTTTTTTCCTGCTGCTTGTTATTTGTTCTTCGATACAACAGTGGAGTTTGATAACGTGGGAATTTCTGTATATTGGTCTAAAGGGAGGGTGAAATCTCAACACTTCTCTTGAGAAATTGTAGTTAACCCCGAGTACACCTTCCTTGGAATCCAGACCTGTCGCCATTTAAGAAAAAAAGAAAACCCAGAACTGATGTTTGAGAACAATAGACTATTTATTGGTTTACACATCTGCTTGAACTATTAAAACTATCAACACAAGGTGTTTTTTGCTTTTGCCAAAACTCTTTATTTAAACATTTTATTGCACTGTAATTGAAGGAAACAAATCAAGGTTTAGCGGACAATTTCAATTAAGTAAACGATTCATTAACACTTGAACTAATTTTCTCAGTTGACCTTTGATTAAACTCAGGCGAATCACGATAATGTGTTATTCATTGTCCAAATGTGCATTTCATAGCTATTAAATTAGACATGAAGTTCCATATAGCTTTATTTCTCTGTGTAAATCTGTTAAAGTTAGACACTGCAACTAAATTCACACGAATGATATTTTATCTTTATTTTTAAAATATTCTTACTGTTTATTGTCTGAACACTTTGGATTATGATGAAGGTTCTGCTACAACTTGAGCACTCATATTTCTGATAATACTCAGATTATTAGACGGTTGGAATATAGTATTTAGAAAGTAAGGAGTACCCTGTAGTCAAAATTCTTGCTCCTAATTTTATGTCTTTAGTTTCATAATTGTTGTCAATACAATTAGTACTGAATTTTTAATGAAATAATTTGATTTTTTTCCCACGTTCATTTCATGTTATTGAGAAGTGATTGCATTTATGTACATGCAATATTTAACTGTCAGACCTTGAAACTTTCCTCCAAATCTTCCATGTTGAATTACAGTCACTACTTTGAGTTGATAAAATTTGTGATCAGTTTCATGAAATGATGAAAATTCTACTATCAAGAATAAGGTAGAAGGGAAAACAGAAATGGCTTACTATCTGCCCCTCTATTATTGAAGAACGAATGTAGACGAGTTTATGTTCATTCACTGAAATGTGCTCTGTTTAGGATCCTGATGTTCGTCCCTTAGTTGAGCAAGACTCCAAGAGTCTCCAGCGGCTGCTCCCAGAGATACCCCTTTGGATTAAAAATCCAGATTATGATCGGGTAAATTATTAGTTTTCTTTACTTTATTGCATAATTTTAACAGGATAATTATTCTTGGTCTTATTTTTTCTCTTGCAGATTGATTGGCTCAACAAATTCATTGAACTTATGTGGCCATATTTGGAGAAGGTTTGTTTGCTTGTATGCTTCGTAACTCTTCCTTTTTTGAATTGTGTACTGACAACTATAAGTCCTCAGGCAATTTGCACGATGGCAAAGAAAATAGCAGCACCAATCATAGCTGAGCAAATTCCAAAATACAAAATTGACTCGGTGGAATTTGAAACACTGACTTTGGGCTGTCTACCGCCTACTTTTCAAGGTTTAGCAGCTCATTCTTGACCTTGGTTTTTAGAGAACCATATAAATTTAGAAGTTCTAATATTTTTTGCAATGTATTTATTTGAAGGAAAGATTCCATTTTCACTTCCCTAGAAGTGTAACAAGAACTTTTATTCTGCCTTTATGTAATAAAACTTGCTCACACATAAAGGGCATGTTTGGCATGTGAAATTGTTTAATCCACCTTACAAAACATGTCAAAAGTAACATAGTAATTGTAGTTGTTGAGGCTGTTGCATTATGGACTTTTTGTATATGTAGGATATTTTTGTGTTGTCCTACATTGTAAGTTCTCTTTGTTATTGGTAAATATGAAAACCTTACTTTTCTATTTGTTATCATTTGTCCTTTTTTCCTCTCTCTCCCTCTCTCTTTTAGTTGCCTTACTTTTTTTTTTGTCCTTTGCTTCTTCAAGATATGATTTCCCATCATAAAGCTTCCTTGTTACTAACTTCTAGCACTGCAGTGACTTCAATCTTCTTGGGCCTGACCAATAAAAGAGAGAAAATTGGATATGTTATTATCTCTATAACAAAATGATTGGTTCCTAAAGAACTAATGCTTCTTGCTTCATTCATTTTCTTTCTGATCTTTTTCTTCAGCTTTTTCTCTCTCTAAAATAAAGCGTAGTATCATTTTATTAAGCCGACATATCATTCCAGGAATGAAAGTTTATTCCACGGAGGAGAAGGAGTTAATAATGGAACCAGTTTTGAAGTGGGCGGGTAATCCAAACATCACTGTGGTTGTGAAGGCTTTTGGTCTAAAAGCCACAGTCCAGGTATTGGTTCTGTCAATTATGATGAAAGAAACAAAATAGTTGGATAAACATATTGTTGTTACTTCATACATAGAAACCTCTCTCTCTCTGATCTCGTGCCACAATCTGCTTAGTTTACTGAGCATTGTTGCATCTGAATAATTTCCTTCATTGAGTAATTTTCTTTGAAGTATTTCAGGTGCTCGACTTGCAAGTTTTTGCCTCTCCACGTATCACATTAAAGCCGCTGGTCCCCAGCATCCCTTGTTTTGCAAATATATATGTTTCTCTTATGGAAAAGGTGCATATTGACAGACTCATCTTTAGTCGATAATATTTATAAGGGAATATAAAGAACGTATTTTTGCAGGGTTGGAGAAAATTTGCATCCCTTCTCTTCTACTATACACTCATTTTTGAGATTAGACATTATATACACTTTATCAAAAAAGATAATATTCTTTTGCTAATACGTTTAAATGCCAAATATTACACATTTTGAAAGTCTGTCAATCTTTTTTTGTTTAAATCTCGCTTTGCAGCCTCATGTTGACTTTGGACTGAAGCTGCTAGGTGCTGATGCTATGTCAATTCCTGGGCTGTACAGATTTATTCAGGTGATATTCTATGTTTGCCCTCCTACCCTTTTAAATTCCTCAGAATTTTATTCGTTTTCTCCAGTTCAGAGGTTGAATCCAAAAGGCCGTTTAATGGAATAATTTTGAGAAGCCAGCTTATGACCAAGAGTTGGACAAAAACTGAGTGGCTTATGAAATAATTTTGAGAATTTATAATGATATATGGTTTTGATCCTCGTGAGTTTTTGTGCTTCTTCAGGAACTTATAAAAGATCAGGTTGCGAATATGTATCTATGGCCTAAAAGACTCGAGGTTCAGATAATGGATTCCTCGAAGTAAGTTCGCATGTTTTCCCAGCTTTTCATTTCAGACTAACAATTTTTTCGTAACATTAAACAAAATATTACTTGGTTATTTGACAGAGCAATGAAGAAAGCAGTCGGGATTCTTCATGTGAAGGTTGTTAGGGCAATGAAACTTAAGAAAAAAGATCTTTTGGGGGCTTCAGACCCTTATGTGAAGCTAAAACTTTCTGAAGAAAAACTTTCATCGAAGAAAACAACCGTGAAACAAAAAAACTTGAACCCCGAATGGAATGAGGAATTTACTATTGTTGTCAAGGATCCAGAATCACAAGTTTTAGAGCTTTCTGTGTATGACTGGGAACAGGTATATTCTTTCTTATTATTATTATGAAATGTATCATGACGTGTGTATGAACTTGAGTTCGGTGGAGATTAACTTGCTTGTCTTTACTGATTTATTTGACTAATCCATACATGTTTGGCTAAGCTTAGAAGTAACTTTTTTGTTTCCAAACATGTTTTGGAAAGTCACTTCCAAAAAGACACTCAATATTTAAGTAACTGTTGTGTTCCTTCAAAATATGTAACTTGCTTATTTTCAATATCATAAGTTTCTTTATTTGTCCCCATCTTCCTCCTTTTTTTCCTAGTGTTTCTTAAGCTTTTCCCTTTTAATTTAGGTTGGATCACATGACAAGATGGGCTTGAACATTGTCCCCCTAAAAGAACTTACTCCGGAAGAGCCAAAAGTTTTGACCCTTGATCTTCTTAAAAACCTAAATCCAGAGGATGTTCAAAATGAAAAGTCTCGAGGGCAACTTGTAGTTGAAGTCAATTACAAACCTTTCAAGGATAACGACATACCAGATGGTATTGAAGATACGAACGCAGTGGAAAAGGCTCCAGAAGGAGTGCCTGAAGGCGGTGGTTTGCTTGTTGTTATAGTCCACGAAGCTCAAGATCTAGAAGGGAAGCACCACACAAATCCATCTGTCCGTCTACTTTTCAGAGGGGAGGAGAAAAAAACTAAGGTATTACATTTATTTGTCTTTGCCTAGCTTTTGTGAAATGAACATTGAATTGGATAAACTTTGTTGCTTTGGCATCAACTTCTGGCAGCAGCAAAATGAGCTTCTTCCCCCTTTGTAAACAACAAAATGGCTTGTCTATGCCAGTAGTATCATTCCATTCTCTATTGCTGCACGTTCAATTCGAAGAAGCTTTTGAACAAAAAAAAAAATCTGTTAGTTTTCTAATTCCTTAATGACATGTTTGGTAAAGTACATGATAGGAGTAGAGAATACAGTAAGCGGGATTTTAACTTATTTTTCTTAATACTGTCCAGTACCATCAAATCTATCTTTACCAAAGTTCTTTTGTAGCAAAACATCAACTAGTTTTCTAATTCCATATTGACATAGTTGGTACATGGTATTAAATACGATTAGACAATATAATAACAAGATTTTAACTTCTATTTCTTTCCTAGTATTGTTCAGTACTTTGAAGTCCATGTTTACTAAACATACCATAAAAGTTGTATAATGACTTAAGTAGATATGGATTTATGTTTTGAGGTTTTGTTTTAAATTACTAGGTTTTGACACAGATTAAAATTCTTGATATATAATTTAATTATATGGTTTGGAAATTTGTAGACAGTGAAGAAAAACAGAGATCCAAGATGGAATGAGGAGTTTCAGTTTATGCTGGAGGAGCCACCCACCAATGACAGGATTCATGTTGAAGTAATTAGCGTTTCATCCAGAATGGGTCTATTGCACCCCAAGGTACTTATAGCCCTCATCAATTTTCATCCTTGTCACTCCTGCATGGATTTGTTTGGTGGGTTAAAAACACTAGTCTTCACCGAACTTTAAGCGAAATTTCATCTTGGTCTCTCAAATTCACTAGTTCAAAATAGCTCACTAAACTTGGAACTTGCAACTGGGGTCGGTCACTCCAGAGTTTGTTATAAGTTGATTAATCCCTCTCTGTCCATTAGTTTGACTAATGGAAAAACTAATATGGCAGCCTAGTTGTAGTTTAATTACTCTGTCTATGTTCATTAGATTGAATAACGAAAAGCATTAAAAGATATAGATGGAGTGAACCAAATTGCAAATAATTAGCAAGTCACTAATAAACATTAAATTTTGCTAGAAGTCCAGTAACCACCAGTGTTTTCAACCCTTTGTTTAGCATCTACGTGCGAGACACTGTACTGTTTGTGCTGGCCCTGTCCACTTGACATTTTTTTTAATGAATTTAAATAAACAAATGCTCCCAAGGGTCTCAAGACTCTCAACAGCCTAAAGGTGGCCACAATCTCCATTTTGTTAAAATGGGCAAACTCTACATCACAGATGCTGAAGATTGAGAATGTGAAGTATCCTCGTTCACGATGTTTGAATTTTAGAAGTTTTTATGAGTACATTAGCCTTGTGAAAATGCATGTCCTGTCACACCACCATTATACTAAACCGGCGTTTAAATCTTTATGACGGTTAGGAAACTTTGGGTTATGTGGATGTATACCTCTCGGACGTTGTTCAAAATAGGCGAATCAACGAGAGATACCACCTGATCGACTCGAAAAACGGCCGGATTCAGATAGAGATGCAATGGAGAACTTCTTGAGGGCCATTGGTGTTTCTCGAATGGTGTAAGACGGTAAGCAAACTTGGATTTGTAAATTCAGTGATGGTTTTATGCAGTTGGAATCGTTTTATGATAATAAATATACTCTCTAGGCTTTATTTCGCATGGATCATGCTTATTGGCTGGTAAATTATATATTCGGTGTAAATGGTGTTCAAAAGTTTAAATTGTTAGAAATGAAACAAATTAATTAATTTATGTTTGTATCCTTGATGTGGCTCTCACTTGGATCATTGATTTATTTTTGTTACACCTTGTGTTGGTTAAAAAATAATTAGAGTTCTTAATTCAGGATCCGTGGGAAGTTGTACAATATCAATATGCTCAATACCTGTTTTCTTTACCTCTATCATTTTCTTGAAAATTAGTTTCATCAATACATGCTTCCTTTGCCTTGTCATTTTCTCCAACAGCAGCATCCTCAACACTTGCTTCCTTTGCCTCGGCATTTTCTTTAATAGAAATTTCATCAATGCGCAGTTTATTTGCCTCAACATTTTCTTCAATAGAATTTTGAGACGTTCGTTTAAAATATCTCAACTTATCTTCCTACAAATCAAACAGAGAATGCATAAATATATCAACAGGGAAATCTCAATGTTCAAGAGAAAAATAAGCATACATTTAAGAAACATATCCATCATAAAAATTAGGAGATGAAGATCAGTTTTGAAAACACTACAGAAGACTCAAGACAGGTATATAAACTCAATAGCTCAGACTTCTTTGGAACTCAAATGGAATGCCCTAGTTCTTCTCACTACAAGTATGGCTTGTAAAGTTATGATAAAATTATCATTTTACACATCAAACAGCTCAATTTGTGAACAATATCAGTTCCACTACAAAAGGAAAACCAAAAAGCCAGGCATAAGTCAAGGTAAAAAGTTAATCTGCCAAGTAGTTCGACCAATTCTGCAGTTAGAGCAAGTTTTGCTAGCTTAAATGTGACTTCTAAACTAGGCCGGAAATGTAAATTTTTGCAAAAGAAGCCAAGCTCGGGTGAACCTAGAAAAGTCGCTTTGTGGAATTTTCATTGAAATGTACTACTTAAAATGAAAGATTCTCCACATCTCATTATCTTAATCAATATAGCTTGCAATCTAGTAACAAATCACTGTCTTAATCAATGCTTTCTCAAACTTGGTTCCTTGTCCTACAAATTAGCTAACGAACTTCACTTTTACGTCCTACGTAGTAATAACATCACACGATTCACAAGAATACAAAAATAATTCTAAATGCAGGACAACATTACATTCTATTGTCCTCGAGCTTCACACGTTGCATAGACCGCCAAGAAAGCACATCGTTAAATGTGAGAACATACACTTAGCTATGTCAACGAGCTGAGCCCGAGCAAAAAAAAGTTGGGGCTCGGCTCGAGCTTTTTTTTGGCCCGAGCCGAGCCGAGCCGAGCAAAGCCCGGCCAAAAAAATGTGGTTCGGCTTGAGCTTTTGACCCGGGTCTTAGTGGGCCGAGCCGAGCCGAGCTCGAGACGTGTTTTGTGTTCAAATTTTTTTTTTTAAAATATGGGCAGGCTAGCTTGGGCCACGGGCCGGGCCGGGCTAGGGCCCACTCCCCAAAATCGGGCTCGGGCTTTTTACGAGCCGAGCCTGAGCCGTCGAGCTTTTTTGTCATCCCTACATACACTTCTATTCTAGAACGATCCACAATACAGAAAATAAGGACATTATTTAGTAACTTTAACAAGGCATATAGCTGGTTACGATGCTATCTACATCATAATTATCTGGAGGTACAACCACCAATATGTAGTAAACCAGACAAATTTTTACAGCTTCTACATTGAACTATACATGGGCAATACCGCTACAGCCAATAGGTGAGAAGAAAGCAGCTGCTCGCCAAAGAAACAATTCCATTAAAGCCTTGGCTTGTTGAAGATTCCCATCTCTCGATAAATCGGTTATTGGAAATTTGGAAAGGGAAGGGATTAAGGGAATTGAGGGGAAAGGGAAGGGATTGGGAATTCGGGGGAGGGGGAAGGGGAAGGCTAGGTTTCTTTCAAAATTGTTAAAAGACTTGGGCTGGGTAGTTGGGTGGACTTTTTTTTTTTTTTTTTTCCAAGGTAAAAAACTAAGGGCCCAATGGCCCTTAATGGGTCCGCCCCTGGTTAGAGACAAGATAATGTAATTTGGCATTGTAGTTGACGAAATATTTTGATTTCGTGTCTCATAATGTTCATTATGTCTCATGCACCAATTTAGTGTAAAACGTCAAATTGGATCGTTACACCAACACTGTTCATTTGATGCAATTTTTGATATTTCCCTTTCTTCCCTTCATTTTATACTGCAGAAATTTTTTATTTCTATTATTTCCTTTTATTATGTAATTATAAAAATTGTAATCAAGTAAAAAATAATAACTATTGGATGTAATTTTTTTAATGTAGTATTAAGTGTAATTTTTAATTTAGTAATATTAGCAGTAATATAATTTGTAATTAAATAATTTTTGAAATAAACTAATTGTTTGATAATTTTAAAATATAGAAAATATTGTTTATATGATGTAATGGATTGAAGATAAGTTTGCAAGTCTTTAGGCTCAAACTATTGGAAAAATGTGGTAAATTCGGTTTTTTGGTGTGTGACATTACTGTTGAATATTTCAACTGGTGAAAATGCTACATTCATTTAAAGAGTTTAAAATTTTAAAAACAGTCTAGTTCAGTAGTTCTAAAATAAAATACAAACCATAAAATGTCATAGTTGCCATCAGAACTTACATGTAAAAGGAGACCCTACCTTTATTTTTATTCGATTAATTGTTTCTGTTTTTAGAGTAAATATATTAATCGTGAACAAGAGTTTTTCACTTGTAAAAAATGGAAAATTCAGGCTAATGTCTCCTGACGCATGTCCCTTGTGCACGAATGGTCTCAACCTATTGATTCAGTTCGCAAAACGTTCTTTTAGATGGTTTCCATCCATTCATGTTGTTATATGTATTTAATAAAAAGGTGCTTATACCCCTTTAATCATTTTTATGCAAAAGGATGATTTGATTGATATCATTTCTTTGTTACGATTACTAACCTTTGTCATACATAATTTATTATTAATAAAATCAAGTCGTTATTATAAGAATATGTTATTTAACTAAAAGAGAACATATTATTGGAAAATGTCCAATTATACGATATACTCAATATGATGTGTATATATACATGATTAAAGAGATTTACGATGAAAGGAAATGAATAGAAATATCCCTAAAATCAAGCTAATGGAACATGCTTTACATTCAATTAGGCAAGATTGGTGAGACATCTCTAAACTGGACCTGTCACGGGCACAAGATCCGTGATCTCGTGCATGGGATCCAGTTAGGATATGGAAATATCTCTACACCCCGTCCCTCTTCAAGCGTTGTGGTGGTGGAGACACCTGAAGCTTGTCTTTGAGGAGATTAGCGAGTTGGCGTTCCGTTGGAATAAATTTGACCAGAATTTATCCATTGACAATTATGTTCGATTTCAATATGTTTGATCCCCGCATGGAAAAGGGGATTGGAGGCAAGGGCAAGAACACTTGAATTATCACACCAAAGAGCCGGAGGTGAGATGAGTGGGACCTGCAATTCTTTGAATAACATTCGAAGCCAGTAAAGTTAGATGGTGTTGATCGCCATGGCACTGTAAGTGTTATGCCCTATGTCCAATCAACTTTGGACATAATCACTTTTAATGTATATATAACCGATGCATATTTATGGCAAGATCTATTATTGAATTAATATTCTAATTAATTAAATAATAGAATCCGTAGATTCAAGTTTTATTGATTTGTTAATCACAAGGAGTTGTGATTGTGAGATACAAATTACATATGACTGAATCTTAAATCGTCTGTGGTAGTATGTAATAACGAGATACGGATATTGTCATTACGGATAGACCATCACGTGTGACATTTCTTACGTATGAAGTAAGTAATTGATCTTACAAGCTAAAGTGTGGTGACACTTGAATGAACACGTGAATGTTTTGTTATAGAACAAAACACTGGAGACTCACTGAGAGATTCCACATGAAAGACTATTTGAGTGTCAGTGGTTAATCTCTAAGGTTCGGTAGTGGAATTGATCCTTTGACTTGATGTCATCATAGTGCCTTATATGAGGACAACCATATTTTGATGATGTCGGATGTTGCTCTATCAAGGGTCGCTAATACGACATCGTTCGGGTATGTCAAGAATCATATAGAGGTTGTAAATGATCAATAGAGGATTCATCACTCTTAGATAGTAAGAGATTATGATCTACATTTCATCCAGTTAAGTTAATAATGAAATTCTTGGCCAAGGTGAACTCATAAGTTGAAAAGGATTTTCGACTTACATTGACTTAACAGTAGGATAAAAGATATGATCGATAATTGAGATTGACACACGTCCATATCTCGTAACTGATCGGATCATATTGACGAATGGATTATAGTTTCACGGTAAACGAATAAGTTTGGTGCTGTCATGCCACGTGACATTTCTCGTCACATGTATTGCCCGAAACATTGCTAGATGTTAATCTGGGACGACGAATGTGAATTGATGATAAATTAAAAGAGATATTTTAATTTATCAATTTTGATTAGATCAAAATAATAATTCACGTCGTTATGCATCGTGATCGGGAACCTAATGGGTCACACACAAAAGAGAACCAGAAGAATGATATTTACCAATTAATTAATTGACTAGTGTTGGATAATTAATTAATTGAGCTGCTTATTAATAGACCCGAATTAATTAATTGGATTAATTAATTCATAGACCGGATTTAATTAATTTGATTAATTAAATATTGGACCGGATTAAGTTAAGAGATGGGCCAAGCCCGTTTGGACTTGTATTAATAGGCTGTTATGGTTTGAAAAACTGTAGAGAATTTTCATTATTTTTGCTAGCACAAGAAAAGAAAACTCTAGCCGTCATTCTTGTTCTCTGTATGGATCACCATTGGAGGCTGGACAATTGGACAGTTTGGATTGCAGATCTTGATCATTGGAGTTGGTGAATCAGCAAAAGAGTTTGCAGAATTCATCTAAGGTACAATTCTAATCACAGTTTCTATCTAAATATAAAGCAGATCCTTGTTTGAGAATCGAAATTTGCTTTACTTCCGTTGCGCATGACTAAGTAGGTTCCCAACAGTGGTATCAGAGCCTACTTTGTATTTATTAGAAATTGTTTTGAATCATTGAACAATCAAAAGTTGATTGGTTATATGTTTTCTCGTTTCTAGCAATATTGAAAAAATGTTTTTATCATCAAAATTTAGTTTTGAAAAGAAAATAAATTTTGGATCTAGGTTGAAATTGGATTTGGAAGTGGTAGGTGGCGGTGTTGCCGACGACAACACAGCCGTCGGACCTGGCGACGGCGGACGCAACGAAGCGTGCCGCCACCACAAGGCAACACGCTATTGCGCGTTGCCATGGAAAGAAGCAGCGACTGTCGTCGCTGCTGCATTTTGCAGCGACGATTGTCGCCGCTGTGAAAAAATGGCAGTGCCTCTTGCTGCTGTTACGCGGCGGGAGGTACTGCTACAACGGCAGAATGTCGCCACTGTCACACAAAGGCGATGATCCACCGCACTTGCCATGGGCGGCTCCGTTAGGTTTCAGTTGGGTGATTTTCTAGGTTTTCAGAGCAGTCGGGTGAAATGAAAGGTGGAGGCGGGGCCTCTTGTGCAATTTCTGAAATTGCAGGGCCCCTCATGTAATTATGATTTCTGGGTCAGTTTGCAATTTTTAATTGGAGGGCCTGTCATGTAAATAAGTTAATTGAAGGGTTTGCTTTTAATTTAAATTTGGGTCAAATTGCAATTTTCAAAAAAGGTTTTTGAATTTAAATATTAAAATGGTTTTAAATTAATTTTTAAAATGGTTTGACCTTAAAATTTTCAATTTTGACCCGTTTAAAATTTTATTTAAAATTGACGACCGTTTATATTTTCGTTAAAATTAGATTTTAACTTAAATATTAAACTTGACCCTAAATTGAATTTTATTTTATTTAGGAGTTTTATCCTAAATTAAACTGTTAATTCAATTGCAATTAGAGTTGGACTCTAATATTGTATTTAATTAAAATTTGATTTTAATTAAATTATCTCACCCTAATATATTCTTGAAATTAGAGTTGGACTTTAATTTGACATTTAATTGAAATTTGATTTTAATTAAATTGTTACACCCTAGAATTTTTCTTAGCATTGGAGTTGGACTCTAATTTTGTATTTAATTAAAATTTGATTTTAATTAAATAAGTTCACCATAATATCTTGGAATTGCAGTTTGACTCTAATTTTTCTATTTAATTAAAATCTGATTTTAATTAAATTAATCCGCCTTAAGTTTTGAAATTAGAGTTGGACTCTTATTTGATATTTAATTAGAATTCGATTTAAATTAAATTATCTTATTTTAAAACTTTGAAATTAGAGTTGGACTTTAATTTGATATTTAATTAAAATTTGATTTTAATTAAATAGTTCCGCCCTATAATAGTGGAATTAGAATGAGATTCTAATTTGGTATATAAAATTAAAATTTGATTTTAATTAAATATACCCGCTAATTAAATTAATTATCTAATTGTTCCGATTCATTTGCCTAAATTAGTTTAGACGACTTTAATTGCTAGAAACTTGAAAAATGTTTATATATAATATTAGATATTGTATAGGAATGCATTTATATGATGAATGTTTAATTAGTGGATGATTATGGACTTGACCATGTGGATGTGTTGATTGGTTAATTTCATTCTTGTTGTTTATGGGTTTGCGAGCTCTTAATTTATTTTGGACATGCGAGCCCGTTACTATTGTGATTATCTTGGGCCTGCGCGTCCAATGTGATTCAGGCCTGCGTGCCCAACTAGTATAGGATACAGGTTGTGGCTGGACTGATTGAAGATGCAAGAGGAGGAGGAAACCATGTAGATGATGCATTGATACTGATTCAATGCTATACCCCCTAGGAACTGACCAACTAATCTTCCTTATGGCTCGGGAAGACTAGATAGTATAAGTCCATAATCGTCCACACTATTATATGAATGTTTATTTGCATGCTGATGTATAATATGATATATATAATTATTACGATGAGACATTTATATGCAAAACCCCTCGTTAAAAATATTAAGTCAGTTTCTTATTCGCCTTCCATCATTATAGTGAAAAACGAGAGTCCTAAATCGATCTCAACTTGTTGAGTACACTCAATGCTGGTCTATTAGGGATATGTTTGACACTATGAAATATTAGATATTTCTGAATGATGTGTTTGACTTAACTAAAACTTATCTTTTATTGAGTACACTCAAGGAGATAAATTTTAGAGGTATGTTAAGCTAACACATAAGATGTGTGAAGACAAAGAGTTGTCAGCTTAATGATCTGAGAGTTGTATGGAGATACAATTGATAATAGTATCTACCCAAATGTTTTGTTAAAGTTTGTTGAGTACACTAAAGGTTTTAATATGACATATGGGATTCTCAGCCTACTGGGAATCAAGTATGGATTCCATAAATTTATGTGAGAGGGTCATAAATTTGAGTTAAACAGTGGGAGCAGAATTAATTTAATAAAAGACCATGTTAAATTAATTGATGCATTATATGTATTATTCTTTTACTTTCGTCGTTTACATTTATTGAATATTGAGTAACCATGTGTATTTGAGAGGCATAATAGATGCCACAGCCAAACCAAATTTTCTTGATTAGCACCGCAATCTGAGAATTGTTCTTAGACATGAAAAATTGGTTATATCATTGAGTAACCATTTCTAGAGACACTTGTTGATAACTCGATAAAGGAAGATGTGGCTACTATAATAACCACAGTGATGACGATAGCATTGCAACATGTGTGATGTTTGTGACTATGTCACCCGAGTTACAAAAACAACATAAGAGTATAAATGCTAACACATCATTTCCATCTCAAAGTGTTGAATGATGAACAATCACGTGTGGGAAGATATGAGATTTCCTAGCAACTATACCAGTGCATGGCGAAGAGTCTTCAACCAGTGCTGGTGTTCTGAAGACGTTGACTGCTTTGAGAAGTTGTCTCAATCGAGTTCAATCATGAACAAAGAACTAAGTATGCTTGGTTTTGCAATCTTTGTCGGAGAGTTATTCATAATTAATTATGAATTTAACATGAATAAATTCGAATGCACATTTATTGAGTTGCTGAACATGTTTAAGACTGCTAAGCCCAATATCTATGTTTATAGTGGGCAAATCTTAGTCATAGATTCCTCTAGGGAAGTCTAAATGATGTTTTAAGAAAACAACCAAGATGACTATGACAGTTAAAGCAAATAAGGATAATATCAAATCTAATGATCATTATTATCATTTTAGAATGATAGGTCATTGGAAAGGAAATTGCAAGGCTTATATCTACTTCATTAGTTTCATGGGTATTGGATACTAGATATGGATCTCATATTTGTATAAATATGTAGAAACTAAACAGAAGTAGATCACTGCGAAAAGGGAGAAGTTGATCTATACGTCGTAAATGAGCAAACGTTGCCGTATTGCCTGTAAGAGTTACTTATTGCCTTTGCCTTAGACTTAATATTAGAATTAGAGAAATGTTGTTTTGTTTTTGCCATTACTAAGAGCATTAAATAAATTTCATGTTATGACATGAATTATTTTAATGTTAAGGACAATTATTGTTCCTTTTATCTTGATAAAATCTTAATGGTTATGTAAATTACAAAATGACATTTATATTCTAAATATTGAGTATTCTATAATGGGTATAGATATTGAAAGGCATAAAAATGATAATCTGAATAACACATATATCTGACATCACAGATTTGGTCATATAAATGAAATTCCAAACTTACATGGAGATGTACATTTGGGTCAAATGATTTTGAATAATTTGACAAATGCAAAACATGTATGTTAGGCATAATGACCAAATCTCCTTTACTTGAAAAGGAGAAAAATCTGCATAATTACTGAGTCTAATACATATTGATGTATGTGGACACATGTCAATTAATACTAGGTAAAGTTTCTCTTATCTCATCACATTTACTAGACGACTATTTCAGAAATGGTCATGTATATTTGATAAAATTCAAGTATGAAACTCTTGAAATGTTCAAAGGATTCAAACTAGAAATTGAGAAACAAATAGGTAAATAAATTCTCACACTAAGATTTGATTGATATGGAGAATACCTAAAATGTAGAATTTTAGATTATCTAAAAGAGAATGTGATTCTCTTACAGTAGATTCCTCCACATACACTGCAACATAATAGTGTATTTGAAATGATGAATTGTACACTATGAGATATAGTGCAACTAAGAACAAGCCATGCGAACACTTCAAAATTGTTTTGAGGTCATATACTGATTGCCACGTGCTACACACTAAGTCGTGTCCTATCTAAATAGGTTGACAAAAACTCCATACGAGTTATGGAAAAGCAAAAGGCCCAACTTTCTTCATATGAAAGATTGGGATTGTGACGCTTGTGTGAAGCGCACTGAATCGGATAAATTTGAAACTAAATCCGATAAATATATATTTGTGGGATATTCAAGTGACAATTGGATATCAATTCTATTATCCCGTTGAGAAGAATGTCATCTCAAGATACGTCACACTTCTAGAGAAAGTGTTTATTTTAGGAGAAGACAGTGGGAGTAGAGTAAATCTTGAAGGAGTTCAATGATTCACAGATATAGTTAACCAAGTAGTGTGATATAGTTAACCAAGTAGATGAATTTGAATCTGATCCCTAAGCTGTTGAGGGACATACTCTTGATCAAGAAGTGGAGACTCCTGAGATCACGACAGCTCCATGTAAATCTTGTAGGATCATTCGACCTTCTGGAAGGTAAGAATCCATGATCACTAATCAGGCGTTACTAATCGAGGATGATGAACCTACTAATTATGCATAAGCAAAGTCAAGTGTTGACTCACTGAGATGACATAATGCTATGAAATCCAATATGAACTTAGTGTAACTAAGGTTTGGACCTTGGTCAACCCGCCTAATGGATTAAAACCCATAGGTTGTAAATGAGTTTACAAGAAAAGTTCAATATGGATTGAAACAAGCCTTTTGGATTTGAAATCTTTGATTTGATGTAAAAGTCAAAATGTTTGATTTTATCAAAAATGAAGATAAATTGTGTGTTTACAAGAAAATAGTGGGAGCATTTTCGCATTCCTAATATTATATGTATAAGACATATTATTAATAGGAAACGACGTCTTTATATTTCAATTGTTGAACTTATGATTGTCAAATAATCTCTATGATAGATGTGGGAGAGACAAATTGATCTATAGAGATAGATCTAAAAAATTGCTTAATTCATCCCAATCTATATGATAAAATGTTGCGAAAACTTTATATGGAGAAAATGAACTGAGAGTTTTGGATACACTGATGCTAACTTTTAGTCAGACTAGAATAATAGCATATCTCAATTAGGATATTGGTTTACTCTTAAGCGGTGTGTTGGAAATGTTCCAAATCAAAAATAACCGTTGATTCAATAATAGAAGCCTTATACAGCAATGCTTTAGAAAGTAACAAAAGTTGTGGTCTGGATCAGAAAATTCATTAATGAACTTGGAGTAGTTCCTAACATTATTGATCATTTGCTTCTACTTGAATAACAATGGAGTTATCGTGCAAGCGAGGGAACTAAGGTCTCATCAATGATTCAAACACATATATTAAGGCTGTATTATCTCACTGAAAAGATAATACAATGAATTGACGTAAAGAAATAACGAATTCCCACAAGTTATTAAATTGCAGATTCATTGACAAAGAGTTGTCGCAGTATAAACATGATCGTCATGTGGGCTCTTATGGTATAAGATACATAAGGGATTTGATCTAGTACAAGTTGGAGTTTGTAAGTGTTATGCCCTAGGTCCAATCAACTTTGGACATAAACACTTTTAATGTATATATAACCGATGCATATTTATGGCAAGATCTATTATTGAATTAATATTCTAATTAATTAAATAATAGAATCCGTAGATTCAAGTTTTGTTGATTTGTTAATCACAAGGAGTTGTGATTATGAGATACAAATTACATATGACTAAATCTTAAATCATCCATGGTCGTATGTAATAACGTGTGACATTTCTTACTATGAAGTAAGTAGTTTATCTCACAAGCTAAAGTGTTGTGACACTTGAATGAACACGTGAATGTTTTGTTATAGAACAAAACATTGGAGACCCGCTGAGAGATTCCACATGAAAGACTATCTGAGTGTCAGTAGTTAATCTCAAACGTTCGGTAGTGGAATTGGTCCTTTGACTTGAGGTCATCATAGTGCCTTATATGAGGACAACCATACTTTGGTGATGTCGGATGTTGCTCTATCGAGGGTCGCTAATACGGCATCGTTCGGGTATATCAAGAATCATATGAAGGTTGTGAATGATCAATAGAGGATTCGTCACTCTTAGATAGTAAGAGATTATGATCTACATTTCATCCAGTTAAGTTAATAATGAAATCCTTGGCCAAGGTGATCTCATAAGTCGAAAATGAGTTTTCGACTTACATTGACTTAACAGTAGGATAAAAGATATGATTGATAATTGAGATTGACACACGTCCATATCTCGTAATTGATCGGATCATATTGACGAAGGGATTATAGTTTCATGGTAAACGAATAAGTTTGATTTTGTCATGCCACGTTACATTTTTCGTCACATGTATTGTTCTGACACATTGCTAGATGTCAATCTGGGACGACAAATGTGAATTGATGATAAATTAAAAGGGATATTTTAATTTATCAATTTTGATTAGATCAAAATAATAATTCACGTCGTTAGACATCGTAATTGGGAACCTAATGGGTCACACACAAAAGAGAACCAGAAGAATGATATTTACCAATTAATTAATTGACTAGTGTTGGATAATTAATTAATTGAGCTGCTTATTAATAGACCCGAATTAATTAATTGGATTAATTAATTCATAGACCGGATTTAATTAATTTGATTAATTAAATATTGGACCGGATTAAGTTAAGAGATGGGCCAAGCCCGTTTGGACTTGTATTAATAGGCTGTTAGAGTTTGAAAAACTGTAGAGAATTTTCATTATTTTTGCTAGCACGAGAAAAGAAAACCCTAGCCGTCATTCTTGTTCTCTGTGTGGATCACCATGGGAGGCTGGACAATTGGACAGTTTGGATTGCATATCATGATCATTGGAGTTCGTGAATCAGCAAAAGAGTTTGCAAAATTCATCTACGATACAATTCTAATCACAGTTTCTATCTAAACATAAAGTAGATCCTTGTTTGGGAATCAAAATTTGTTTTACTTCCGCTGCACATGACTAAGTAGGTTCCCAACAAGCACGACACTCAGCTTCCGTGCTACATCGAGTTACAACAACTTGTTTCTTAGCACCCCAAGATATAAGACGAGCCAATAAAAACTTCAAATCCAGAAATAGATTTTCTATCATCGGATTGCCAGCCCAATCCGCATCATTGCAAGCAATTAACCGAAGAGAGTCACGGTATAGAGTAAGCCACGATCGAGACTCCTTTTCAAGTACTGGAGCACTCTCTTGGCAGCAGTCAATTTGGCAACTGTAGGGCTGTGCATAGGTTGACATAATTGGTTGATTGAATATGTAATTTCAGGCTTTGTGATTGTACAGTCTTGAAGAGCACCAACTACATGACGGTATTCAGTAGGGTACAATAAAATCTCACCATCAAATTTGGACATTTTGGAGCTGGAGACACATGGTACTGCATATAGCTTAGATTCAATCATCTTGACCTGGTTTAGAAGATTCTGAATATATTTCTCCTGGCATAGGTGCAAACTGTTATCTGTTAAGTGGTTTGAATCCCTAAAAGAAACTAAGGGATCCAAAGTCCTTCAGAGAGAATTCATTTTAGAGTTGACGAATAATGTCCATAATAAACCCATGATTTGTATATGTGATAATTTTGTCATCACATAGATTAGAATAAAAAATGTGGATTGAGCCTGAGTCATAAGTAAATAGGGAGGTATCCATAAGAGAGGCAATGAAGCTGAGATCCAATAGGAAAGTGGACAACCGATAAGACCAAGCCTATGGGCTTTCTTGAGACCATATATTGCTTTGTGAAGATGACAAACATGATTACGATCTTGAGCATCTATGAACCCACCTTTGAGAGGTTGTTCCATGCAGGCCTCTTTCGTAAGATTTCCGTGTAAAAAGTATTCAAAACATCAAGTTGTCTAACCGATCATTGAAAATGAATTGCCAAGACAAGAACTAGCCAAATGGTACTGGGCTTGATAACTGGGCTAAAAGTTTTAGTATAGCCAACCCCAATTTTCTGTTGGAAGCCCTTGGCCACAAAGCAAGCTTTGAACCGGTCAGTAGAGCCATCAAGATGTTATTTGGTTTCGTATACCCATTTTGTACGAATTATATTCCAAGAGTGAGGCTGGGGACAAAGAGTCCGTGTTCCATTACGAATAAGAACATTATTCTTGTTGCATGGCGTCCATCCAACGAGGGACAGTTTTGGCCTTGGTAAATGTCGATGGTTCCACATGAGGGAGCACGACACGGAAAGCAGTTATGAGATGTTTGGTGGAATAATATAAAGTAAATTTCGTATTTTTTTGGACGACATGTTCCTGTTTTGGATTGGGTTTGCATGGAATGATGATGTAGTAAAGGTATAGAGGGGTCGTGAGATCTTCGAAGAGAGAAGATATAGATGTTGTGATTAAAGGTTATGAACTATTGGAGAGATGTTCGGGTGATAAATTTAGAAATGGCGCATTTTGAGGTATGGCATTATAGGGGTGGACCCAGACCATTTTTATTGTGGGGTCAAAAATTAAGGACGCTCAAGTGAAACTCGGGCGTTCCAAGGACAGTAGACTTAAGTCATTGGCGCTCGATCGTGCCTTGCCTTACACCCCAAGTTTCTATTATATCAAACATCGACATGACATATACACAAGTTTTTCAAAAACTAAAGATGAATAAACACGATAAAATATAACTCGTTGAATAAATCGAAGTAGGAAATTTTCGAAAAAAAAATATTTACCTGATAATTTCCAATACATAAACAACAACGAACATGTTAGCCATTGCAACAAGCCGGTTGGATTTTTCAAGTGAAAGAAGAATATTGTCATCAACGATAATCTCAAATGTGTGATATGTAGGTGTTATGCCCTAGGTCCAATCAACTTTGGACATAAGCACTTTTTATGTATATATAACCGATGCATATTTATGGCAAGATCTATTATTGAATTAACATTCTAATTAATTAAATAATAGAATCCTTAGATTCAGGTTTTGGTGATTTGTTAATCACAAGGAGTTGTGATTGTGAGATACAAATTACATATGACTGAATCTTAAATCGTTCGTGATCGTATGTAATAACGAGATACGGATATCGTTATTACGGATAGATCATCATGTGTGGCATTTCTTACTTATGAAGTAAGTAGTTGATCTCACAAGCTAAAGTGTGGAGACACTTGAATGAACACGTGAATATTTTGTTATAGAACAAAACATTGGAGACCCGCTGAGAGATTCCACATGGAAAACTATCTGAGTGTCAGTGGTTAATCTCTAACGTTCGGTAGTGGAATTGGTCATTTGACTTGAGGTCATCATAGTGCCTTATGTAAGGATAGTCATGCTTTGGTGATGTCGGATGTTGCTCTGTCAAGGGTCGCTAATACGACATTGTTCGGGTATGTCAAGAGTCATATGAAGGTTGTGAATGATCAATAGAGGATTCGTCACTCTTAGATAGTAAGAGATTATGATCTACATTTCATCCAGTTAAGTTGATAATGAAATCCTTGGCCAAGGTGAACTCATAAGTCGGAAAATAGTTTTCGACTTACATTGACTTAACAGTAGGATAAAAGATATGATCGATAATTGAGATTGACACACGTCCATATCTCGTAATTGATCGGATCATATTGACGAAGGGATTATAATTTCACGGTAAACGAACAAGTTTGGTTTTGTCACGTCACGTGACATTTCCCGTCACATGTATTGCCCTGACATATTGCTAGATGTCAATCTGGGACGACGAATGTGAATTGATGATAAATTAAAAGGGATATTTTAATTTATCAATTGTGATTAGATCAAAGTAATAATTCACGTCGTTAGGTATCGTGATCGGGAACCTAATGGGTCACACACAAAAGAGAATCAGAAGAATGAGATTTACCAATTAATTAATTGACAAGTGTTGGATAATTAATTAATTGGGTTGCTTATTAATAGGCCCGAATTAATTAATTCATGGATCAGATTTAATTAATTTGATTAATTAAATGTTGGACCGGGTTAAGTTAAGAGATGGGTCAGCCCGTTTGGAATTGTATTAATAGGCTGTTAGGGTTTGAAAACAGTAATGGAATTTTCATTATTCTTGCTAGCACGAGAAAAGAAAACCCTAGCCGTCATTCTTATTCTCTGTGTGGATCACCATTGGAGGCTGGACAATTGGACAACTTGGATTGTAGATCGTGATAATTGGAGTTCGTGAATTAGTAAAAGAGTTTGCAGAATTTATTAAAGGTATTATTTCTATCACAGTTTCTATCTAAACACAATGTAGATCCTTGTTTGGGAAACGAAATTTGCTTTACTTCCGCTGCGCATGATTAAGTAGGTTTCCAACATGATATCCAATGAATGCTACAAAAAAAACAAAAACAAAAAAACAAATTGCAACAACAACATATGCAAATATTTAGGGGTGGAGCCATGAATATTGTTTAGTGCAGATGAAATTTAATTGAGGTCGGAGTTTTTGGGGGTTTGAAATGTCCATTAATTTTGGGCCATTAAATTAAAGTATGCAATATGTATTCATATTTTTCTTAACTAGCTAATTTATGAGCTTAAAACTCAATAAACCAATAAACAAAACGAAATATTCAATCTCAAATAAAGTTCGACAATAAATTTAATGATGGTAAAAATATAAAAAAATATTAGGACAAATGACATAGTTTATAAGACCAAATTGTTGAACAAAATTTGAATTTATATAATTTTTACACACACCACTTAATTGATTAAATGATATAATATTCGCAAATCCCACTTAATGGACTCTTTCTCTCCATGCACTCTATCTCACAAGTTCCGACTACAAAAAAAAAAAAAAAAACCCAAAGGGTTCGCCCATGTGGCATTGCCTAAATTTGAATTGTGAGAGATTTGTGGAGATGGAGGTATATTAGGAACACATAATGGTGGAAAAGTAGAGATACGAGGGTTAGTTGCAAATATTGCGGAGGAAAATGAGAGAGTATGACACGTGAAGAAACAAATGGCGAATCTTCAGTAGGCACTAGTGGTGAGGGATGCACCAATCCAAGATAAGAGTCTTCATCAAATACAACTTGACGAGAAATATGGACTTTTTGGATAGTGGGATCAAAGCAGCGGTACCCCTTTTGACCTGACCTATAACCAAAAAAATACATGATTTGGTCCTAAATTCTAGCTTGTTGGCTGTATAGGGGCATAGGAGAGGATAGCAAGTACATCCTAAATTTCGAAGATATTGGTAATTAGGTGGAGAGGAAAATAATTTCTACTAAAGACTTATATTGGCCAAAATTGGAATAGGGAGCCAATTAATTAGGTAAATTGATGTGTTAAAGACATGTATCCAAAATCATTTGGGAAATTTAGATTAGCGATGGAAAATATTTTTAATAGCAAAGGTGGAGTGTGCAGATTTAATGAGTAGAACCAGTATTGGAGATTGGGAGTCCATTTCCATTACCAACCACCACGGTTTCCTTTCCTCTAAATGGTTGCTTGTTAGTAAAAAAAATCTTCTTTAGTAGTAATATGATTATTGGCCCTACTGTCAAGGTACCAGGTAGTGCCTTCAATGGTTGTGTTGGTTTGAGCAACCATGGTTGCAAGTTAGGCCGAAGGATGTCGCCCTTGATAAGAGAAATCCATCTAGTGGAAGCAGTCCAAGGCACTGTGGCTGCTTTTACCACATATTTGGAACGGAACTGTTGTGATTCAAACCATTGACCAAACTGTTAAGTTGTGCTTCCAACAATTAAACCAAAGTCTTGTTTCTGGAATGGCACTTCTATTAATTGAAGTCATGGCTGGATGGTTGACACTTGGCTTTTCTTCTCACTGTTAGATATGGTTCTAAATGGTTCTGATTATACCTTCCAAGAGACGTTTTGTGAGATTCATTCGGTTCATTATTCTGGCTTTTGGGTTTTCGCGTCTGTTCTCTTTCTTTTAGAGAGAAAACCGCATTCTTACCTAGGGTTTACATTCTTGAGTGCTTAATCGTGTAAATCTATGTAATCTCTTAGATCTTCTTCTGATTATTGAGAAGTGATGATTCTCTGAGTGTTTGGTGCCCTGAATCTTTGTGGTTCGAGTGGTCTGTGAGGTATTTGGTAGAACTTTGTGATCTGGCCAGTTTTGCACTTTGAGGGTGTGCTTGATCCAAAGCTTGTGTAAAAGATAAGTTTCTGTGACTTAGATCTGTATTCTTGAACTGATTGTAATCTTTGGCTACCATATTTTTTGCTATTAGTACAATCGAGCAATATCCATATTATTTGGATGCTCAACGGAGGATGTAGGCGTTAGATGTGGTCGTCGAACCTCCGGGGCTTAGGTCGAAATATATCTTGTGTTCAATTTTTAATTTCTGCATTTTAATTTCTTTTTTGAGATTAAATCTTTAAGATCTTGTTTTTAATATCGTGTGTATTGGGCCTTTTTCGAGGAGCGGAGTTGCTTTCGCCAGTATGAGCAGGAGAAGAGCCGTTCCAGGGCTTTTGTTGTATAGGAGCCCGAGAGGAATATTTGGGAAAAGGTCCTCGAGGTCCATTAGGATGTCGGGAATGTGGCTATCCTGGCTTTGTAGATGGTAGAGCAAAGCCGTTGGTGACTGTGGAAACATGTTGTTGGTAATGCGATAAGATTTCATGGCTTAAAAGTTCTGCCTAAAAAGTTTCAAGTGAAAAGGTGATAAGTGCTTTAAATATATACTTACAAAACCCGCCGCAAGAAGGGGGAGGACCCTGCAAAAAGAGACGGACCCAAAGCAGAAGTAAAACGGCAGAAAGACAAAGACTACGCAGAGAGAGGAGAGAATTGAAACAGGAGAAAAGAGTGGATGCGGCGTAGCCAAAATTTAATCACGTTTGGTCAGTTTTTGGTGATTTCTTTCAACTTTTTCTTGTTTTTATTCTCCCAGTATGAATAACTAATTTTTATATTAGGGAAAATAATTTAATCGACTTGTGATCCTTTATTTTTATATTCAAAATTTATGTGATTTAATTATTTATGTGTTGGTTTTATTATGAGTTTAATGCATTAAATTACCTGATCAATAATTTGATGATTATGTGAGCCTCTTACGAATCGAGATGTGAGTTTGAGATTTAGATCATATAATAAAATCCGGTAAATTAGTATAACGTGTAGAGATACATATATTAATTATTGTGGTCATAATATGAATTCTTAGAATCAGTGTTTTGTTTAATTAAAGTTGATTCGCGTAGAGATATGAAATTGAATTGGTTAAATAGACTCAATGAGAACTCGAGAGGGGTAAATTGAATACAATAGAAGAATTCGATCGAACACTATATTATGTTATGAATTTTGAATTAAAAATAAAGATGATCAATATATGAAATCGTTATGCCCTAATATTCATCTCATATCTGTTTCTCCAATTATCCTTTATTTGCAATTATTTTATATTTTCAATTTGTTAAAAATAGTTAGTCAAAATCATCATAATTATTTACTTGTTTTCGTCAAATAGGAGTTAGAAAAAGTAAATTAAGACCTAAAGTATAGTTTTCGTGGGAACGATAATCCGGACTCAAAAGTCCAATATATTACTTGTTACGATATCGTACACTTGCGATATAAAAAACGTAACAAAGGGCCTTGTCATGAATAGAAAACGAGAATTCAGTGACAGGATGTGTAAGAGGAGTTAAGTTCATTGATAACAAAGGAAATAAGGTCCTCATCAAGAGCGAGTTTGCCAACGGCAACTGACCGATCATCCCAGAGTTTGGTAGAGGCAAGAAACTCAGATTAAGATCTGTCACCTTGCTGTAAGGTCTGGAGTTGGCGCTTCAACTGAGCAATGTGTGATGGAAAATAAGAGGCAAAACGTGTTGTTAGAGCTAGCCAAACCTGTCGAGCGGTGTTGAGTCCATAAACAGTGGACAACACTTTCTCAATAAGGGCGGCGTTGATCCAACTAAGAAGGTATTGGTCCAGAAAACAAAGGCTAGATTTATAAAAGTGGGTTCAGTTCCATCATAAGAAATTGAGCAGACAAGATGGCAGTTCCCGAGAAGATCACGGCTTCGAAGAATTGGTTAAAATTGTGACAACCACAGTAGGTAGTTGGTACCATCTAACTTGATGGAAATGAGCTGGGTAATATTGGGAAAAGAGTAGGTGATGGTCGTATGGGTAGAGGTGGGTGTGGTGGCGATGGGGTGGAAGTGGAAGTGGTGGAAGAAGTATTAGATTTTGTCATAAAGACAATGTTTTAGAATTAATGTCCGTAAGAAGGAGCTCTGATACCATGAAGAAGAATATAATATTGGAAAATCTCATATTACACAATATACTCAATAGGATGTGTATATATACACGATTATATAGATTTACAATGGAAGGAAATGAATAGAAAAATCCCTAAAATCAAGCTAATGGAATATGCTATACATTCAATTTAGGCAAGATTGAGATATCTATAAACTGGATCTGTAATGGGCACAAGATCCGGCTGGGATATGGAAATATCTCTAACATTAACTACAATCGGTGTTTCCATTTTCAATTCTTGTTGTGTGTTGGTTTGGGTTTGCTTCTTTGTTTAGCAGTTTTACTTTTTCTCAAATACAATTTTACATTGGGGAATCAGAAATGAATTTTGTCACTTGGAATAGATGACATGAGATTATCTAAAATCACAATGTGAAATCAAATTTTAATTTCAATTGGCAGAAAACATTAAAAATAGAATAATTAAAAATCTAAAAGTCAGATACTGTCAATACAAAAGTTTAGTCCAAGTGGAACAAGTAAAACCTTACTCGGTCATTGACATGGGTTTGAGCCATCTTTGAGATTATAAGAGTGAATTGTATAAAAGAAAAGAAAAAAACAGAAAAAAAAAAAAATATATAAATATATATATATATATATATATTCTACTAAAGTATACAATTTTCTCTTCGTTAAAGTGTGCATGTAAGAAGCATGGATGAATCATTTTTCATAGAGTTTGTTCTTTCTTTTTTCATTAGAAGGTTCATTCAAGATCATAATCCAAACCCCAATCCTAACAGTTTTGATCAAGCCAGTTAAAAGGAAATTAATATTTTTATTTGGGAAGATGATTTTTTTATTATTTTTTTGTTAATATGTTTTAAATTATTTTAAGAGGAGGTCATTTTCACTATTTCAAAATTTTAGAACTTTAATTTGCAATTATTTATTCATTTTTATATTATTTTTTTCCTTTCTATTTGCTTATTTAAAGAAAATGATAAATTAGTTATTTTACATTGTTTTAAGAGATAAAATAGATGATAATGACATTTTGTACAATGAAAATAAATGATAAAGATGTTTTGCATAATGAAAGCAAAACAATAGTGACATTTCGCACCAATTATCCATATTTGATGGAAGAAATTCACGGAATGAAACAAAAAGGACCAACTCCACAAGAAAATGTTGAAATGAAGGTCTAAATGCTAAATTTGAAACGATATAGATGATTTGCACAATTAGTACAAACGATGTAGATGTTTTATACTAATTACCTATTTCCAACATTTCTTTTACTGAAATTGATCTTCTGTTTCCAGTAGGTAGGATAAAAACTTTCATCTACCTCTTGTCACATCAACAGTGAGGAGTTCACATTCTATCCGCTGAGGCGGGAGATTAAATCTGTTTCATTTACTTCATTATCTTTGAATTAAACTATGAAGCCATGTCATATAACACTTCACTTCCTAATCCTACCCTATATATTGTAATGTCTGCAAATAAGATTTAAAGGATTGTTTTTGTCATAGTCTTGTAGCTAATTTTCCTATGAAAAATGTTTGGTGTATATAATATATGTACATATGGGTGTATATAACCCTCACATGGGGTGGGACCTACAAAAATGTGATTTCCGCCTCATGTGAGGGTTATTGACACCTCTATGTACATGTATTAAGTACACCACGCATTTTCCTATAAATGAATCTAT
Source organism: Fraxinus excelsior (assembly GCA_019097785.1). Taxonomy (NCBI): domain Eukaryota; kingdom Viridiplantae; phylum Streptophyta; class Magnoliopsida; order Lamiales; family Oleaceae; genus Fraxinus; species Fraxinus excelsior. The sequence goes on from CM032628.1 coordinate 15,081,321, forward strand.
TAGATTTCTACAACATTTCCATTTTCCTCGATATTATTGTGATGAAACTAGTAGCTATGAAATCGTGGCTTATTGTAAAACCCATGACTACCAAAGATGCCTCTTCAATTTGATAGTTGGACAGTATATAGAATCGTAATAAGTCTATTTCTCCCAATTACGACCCTTATTACATTTTTCTTCAAGTGCCATTAGTTTCATTCTATGACCGATTTATTTGTCACTTCATTCAGGAGACTTTTCCCAGCTTCATCTGTCTTGTTGAAAGATATCAGTATTTTAGATGTCAATGACGAAAGTGAAAAGCCAAAGATGAATTTAAAAATTTTAGACGACCTCTCAATTCTCTTCTGATTCATTGAAATCTTAGGCATGGAACATAATGGTTGGGTTTCAGTCCAACATACCCGTAATTAATTATTGGATTTCTTAAACCTTTGTTCAGCTTGGATAACTGCATACAACAACAAACTACGTCTTGTTTCAAATATATTTGAGGATGGCTATGGGCAATTGCAGATCCAGGAATATTGATGGGTTAGGGCAGTCTTTGATCGTTGACCATTGACAGTCAATCATCAATAGTCAGAATAACGAAATTGTTTATTAATATATAATTAAATAAAATTAAAAATTCTTCAATTAATATATAAATGCACTAAAAACATAAAAAAAAACATATACATATGAAAATATGATTCAATTTAATTCAACTCAAAACAATAAGAAAAAATACAAGATACAACATCACTTCATAACTGTTAGTTCAGACAACTGCATTATTCAAAATCTCATATTTTGAAAACGTTGCAAGATTTCATCTCAATTTTTCAAAAAATATCTCGCTCCATGTACACCACAAAATTATCATTTAACCAAACATATCCCATTTTAAAATGCAAGTCATTCTTGATTAAATTCATAACGGAGAATACCCAACATGTATCAAATCAAAATATACAATGCAAATAATATTAACAAATTTAAAGTCTAATTAAGTGACACAACCAATGCCTTGTAATCATTAGTGATGGACTTATAAACCATTGGGCTAGTTCAAAATCCAATTCCGAAATCAATCACAAATCCATGAGTTAAGCTACTACCCTGTTATCACTTCCGTTTTCCGCCATTTCCCGCTTTCTGCAGCCTTCATTTCTCCGTTCATTAGAGTTGGACATGGTCTGACTTGGTTCGATTGTTCGGTTATGAAGAGAACCGAACCGAACCAAAATTTTCGGGTATTTAATAAATGGAATCGTTGGGTTCAAATATTATTATGGAACTGTTCGGGTTCGGTTCGGTTCCCTACCATAATTAATTTTTTTAATATTTACAGCAATACTACATAATACAACTAATGACATGGCCATTCGTAGCTTCGATGGGCAGTTGGAGATGGAAAGTCGATTCGATAGTCGGCGTGATGAGAATCACGTAGCAATGAACACTACGCAACCCCGCAATGATATTGACATGGAACTCAAGAACGCCCAAAGAGTTAGGGTTTTCGATTTAACTCAAAAACAATGAACCAAACAACCAACACAATCACTGACAATATGTTGATATCTTGATTACACGATAATTGAATCTCACTCGGGTTTGAACACCACAAGATTGTTAGATCTTGATAAGTTCGGTGAACGCCACAAGATTGTTAGACTTTGATAAATTCGATAAATTGTTTCATCAAGAATAAGAGAGAAAACAAAGAGTTTTTATTAATTCATCATAAAACTTAGTGTTTTCAATAATTAAAATTTCTATTTATACTAATACTAGAAAACTTATGAAAATATGGAAAAACGAAAATATCACTTAAAGATTACAAGAATCTTACTTAAACTAAAATTCTAACAAAATAAGGAAATTCGCGAAAAATTAAAATTCTCACCAAATTGTTCTCGACACGTTTCTGTGCGATCGCAAGCCCAAATGTACCGTGCACTCATGTAGACTTCTGCAGAATTTCGTGACGATTTCGAATTGTACTTATGGGCAAAAATCCGACACACGGGCTGAAAGTTATGTCCATTTAAATCCACGATACTCGTTTTCTTTCCAAGTATATTCCCAACATTGAATCCAACTCGTTTCGGCTCTTAAACTTTTCACGAAACTTGAATTTTGGCTTGTCACTTCTTCAATTTGGACTTCATAGCTCGACCAAGTGATTACATATCCTGAATCATATCATCTCTGCCAAATTGTTCTTGACGTGTTTCTATGTGATTGAAAGCCCAAAAGTACCATGCACCCACGTAAAAATCTGATACTCGAGCTGAAAGTTATGCCCATTTTAATCCACGTCACTTGTTTTTGTTTCAAATATCTTTCAAACCTTGAATCCAACTCGTTTCAGCTCCCGAGCCTTTCACGAAACTTGAACCATGGCTTGTCAATTTATTCAATTTGGACTCCATAGCTCAACCAACTGGTTGCCTATCACGGATCATATCACAACGACTTCGATTTGGGCATATAGAAGTAGATTTTCAATTTCTCAAATGATTTGGGATTAGTGGACATGTGTTTACCGAATGAAAGTATGAAACTGGAAAGAGAAGAATAAAAACTTAAAAAAGCATAGATCATGGGCTAATAATGAAATTAATAATTGAGTCAAAAAATTGAATTTAGAAATTGGTTTGGTTGGACTAGTTAGGCATGGACTTGGCTTGGGAGTTGGAGCATTAATAACTAAATTAGTTAATTTGCTAATTTGTTTAGAAAAAACTAAAATAATTTAATTAATTCAATATCAAAAATAAAAAACTATTTAAACTCGATTCTTTGGTTCTGGGTTTAGAACCGAGAACCGAACCCATCGATTCTCGATTCAAATACCCGTTCGGGTATTTAACTAATGAAGAACTGCTCGATTCGATTCGGGTTCAGTTTGGTTCGATTCGGGAGTTTTGTCCAATCCTATCGTTCATAAAAGCTAGATCAGGTAAACCGTTTCTTGAACTTCATCATTATAAGACTCTTGACGAGTGCGTTCTCATTCCTAGTTTTCTATTTTACCTTTTGTTTTTTCTTCAACATAAAATCTACAATTTTTTAGACTCATTTTTCAGTTTTTGGGTTATGAGTTTCTCAATTGGGAGGTATCATGAAGAAGTGATGTGTGATGTTGTGCCAATGCATGCTGAGCATATCTTGTTGGGAATGACATAACTATGATTGGAAGGTGATTCGTGATAGGTACAAAAAATAGGTACAATTTTACTAAAGATGAGAAATATATTACTCTTGCGTCGTTGACAGAACAAGTGTATGAAGATCAAATTAAATTGAAAAGTGAGGAGGAAAAAATGTTGAGAGAAAAATGGAGTGAGATTGATCTTTCACAGTAAGAGAACAAGAGAAAAAATAGTGAGGTGGCTAATTATGAGAAAAAAGAGTAGAGCTACAAGATAGTAAAAAGGAAAAAGTCTTATGAGAGGAGAGAAAGTTGAAAGTGAATTTCTTTACAAAATAGAATGAGTTGAAGTGGGCGGTATGAACCAACCTATGATCTTATTGGTTTATAAGGAATCGCTTTTCAATTTTGAGGAATCTAAAACACCCCTTCCTAGTTTGGCTATTTCTTTGTTGCACGAATTCAAAGACGTATTCTTGGAGGACATGCTCAGTGGGCTACCACCCATTCGAGTCATTGAACATCAAATTGATTTCGTACTGGAACGTCATTCAAAACAGGCCTACTTATCGGAGTAATCTCGAGGAGACTAAGGAACTTCAAAGGCAAGTGGAAGAATTGATGAGTAAATGGTATATGAGAGAGAGTATGAGTTCATGTGTCGTGCCAATGCTACTTGTGAGAAAGATGGAACTTAAAGGATGTGTGTCGACTGCTGAGCCATAAAAAATATAACGATAAAGTATCATCATTCTATTCCTAGGATAAATGATATGTTAGATGAATTACATGGATCGTACATATTTAGTAAAATTGATCTTAAAAGTGGTTATCATCATTTTAGGAAGAGGGAATGAGATGAATGAAAAACCGCTTTTAAAAATAAATATGGGTTGTATGATTAGTTAACCATGCCATTTGGTAACACATTTATGAGATTAATGAATCATGTTTTACGAGCATTCATAGGTAAATTCGTAGTAGTTTACTTTAATGACATCTTGATATATAGTTAGGATCTAAATGAACATATAGGGCATTTAAGATATGTGCTTGTGGTTTTGAGGTAAGAACAACTTTATGCTAACTTTAAAAATTGCCCATTTGCATGGAAAATGTTTTTTTTATTGGTTACGTCGTTAGTGCAAAGGGTATTGAAGTGGATGATGAGAAAATTAAGGCCATCAAGGAGTGGCCAACACCTAAAAATATAATTGAGGTAAAAAGCTTTCACATGTTGGCTAGTTTTTATTGGCATTTTGTTAAATATTTTAGCACACTTGTCACACCACTCACGGAGATTGTAAAGAAAAGTGTAGAATTTCATTGGGGCATCAAACTTAACACTATTAAGGATACGTTACCTAACTTTAACAATACTTTTGAAATTGAATGTGATGCCTCGGGTATATGTATTGGAGCTGTTTTGATGTGAGATAAAAGACCAATAGCCTACTTCAGTGAAAAGCGAAGTAGAACAACTCTCAACTATCCTACGTATGACAAGGAGATGTATGCACTCATTCGAACTTTGGAAACATGGCAGCATTACCTATGACCTAAGGATGACTCACACCGACCAAGAGTCATTGAAGCATTTAAGGGGTCAAGGTAAGCTAAACAAAATACATGCAAGGTAGATAGAGTTCATCGAGACATTTCCTGATGTTATTTGGTCAAACAAGGTAAAGAAAATGTGGTAGCAGATACTTTGTCAAGGAGGTACATACTTCTAACTTCTCTAGGTGCGAAATTGCCAATATTTGAATATGTTGAGGGCATGTATGCCAATGATCCAAATTTTTCTAATATATATGAATCATGTGATAAGGGTGCTATGGATTGATTCTTTAGGCATGATGAGTATTTATTTTGAGAAAATAAGTTGTGTTCCTAAATGTTCAATTGGAGAATTATTAGTACGTGACATATAGTAAAGGTCTAATTGGTTATTTTGGGGTTAAGAAGACCTTAGAAATGCTATGTGAACATTTTTATTGGCCTAAAATGAAAATTGATGTTGATTAGGTTTGTAGTAGGTGCATCACTTGTAAAAATTCTAAATCTAAAGTTTTACCTCAGGGTTTCTATACACCATTACCTATTTCTAGAGAACATTGGGTTGATATGTTTATGGATTTTGTGTTGGGTTTACCTAAGACTAAGAAATAAAGAGATTCTATATTTGTGATGGTAGATAAATTTAGTAAGAAGACATTATATTCCATGTCATAAAATTGATGATGCCCAATAATGTGGACTTATTCTTTAAGGAAGTAGTGCGTTTACATGTGATTCATAAAAGCATTGTATTGGATAGGAATGTTAAATTCCTTAATCACTTTTGAAGGACTCTGTGGAATAAGTTAAGAATCAAGCTATTGTTTTTTACTACTTGCCACTCACAAATGGATGGGCAAATGGAGGTCATTAATAGGACTATGATACTAATATTGCGCGCTATAGTCAATAAAAACTTGAAGAATTGGGATGATTGCTTGTCATTCATAGAATTTGCATATAATAGGATCACACATGCTACTACTTCTTATACTCCATTTGAAATTATTTATAGTTTTAATCCACTAACACAGTTAGATTTGATTCTTTTACCTGTTGATGAGAGATGTAGCTTAGATGGAAAGAAGAAGGCTGAGTTGGTAAGATCCCTCCATGAAAAGATACGATGCCATATTGAGCAAAAAAACGAGCATTACGCTTCTTAAACAAATAAGGGACAAAAATGCGTTACACTTGAACCAGGAGATTGAGTTTGGGTACATTTGAGGAAATAGCGCTTTCTAGAACAAAGAAACTCAAAGTTGCAGCCATGGGGAGATGATCCATTCCAAATCTTTGAAAAGATTAATGACAATGCCTACAAATTAGATCTTCCAAGTAATTATAATGTTTCGACTACCTTCAATGCCTTTGATCTTTCTCTTTTTTATTCAGGTATAGATTTAAGGTCGAATCATTTCAAAGATGAAGTGGATGATGTGATCCATGATACAAGAGCAAGTACGACCAATGATCCATTAATCGTGGAGGAAGGACCAATGACGAAGTCACCGATAAAGAAGGTCAAGTAAGCTATGTGATTGCTTGTTCAAGCAACAATGGACAAAACATCGATCACAACAAGCAAATGAACAAGTTTTATGTTGAGCTTGAAAGAAGAAACCAGCTGGATCAACTTGGTTCAAACAACAAACAAGAGAGGTGAACGGGAAAGCTATGCGACCACATAGTGTAAATAGGCAATCAGCAGCATGCCTCCATATCGAACCAAAACTGAAGGCTGTCAATTGGCCTATGTCCGCATGCAGAGAGCTTATGCGGCCGCATAGTATATTTCCGGTCGCAAATTTTTCAAATTTCCAGCAATCTTCTATTTTAGTTAAACTCTATTTTGTGATATCCTTTGTTATTTTTAGAGTTTAATTCTGTTTTTATTAGGGTTTTATGGATTTCATATAAATATGATTACTATTTTCATTGTACAACACACAATTTTTGAGAGATTAATTGCAAGACATTATTGATTTTTTCTTGTTATTCATCCAATTAATTCTGAACTTATCAATATTATCTCTTGTGGCATTCAAACAAATCGAGTGAAATTCTTGAGTTTGTAATTACAAGGTCAACTTATTGTTGGTGATTGTGTTGGCTCCTTGGTTCAATATTTTTGAATCAATCTTAAATATTGATTATTGGCTTTCTTGGAGTTGAATCAATTTTGTGTGGGTTTCGTAACTATTATTACTACGTGGGTTCACATCAAAGATCTAGTAGCTATCAAACAGCTAACCTATCCATCCAAAGGCCGTCCTGGGCTGGTACGGCTTGGCCCAATTTGCAACATAATATGATCTTTGTGGTCAACAGAATTGCATTGCATCAATGTTTGGATGTAATTTGTGCTTTTATTATTGAGTTTTTACACAAGTTATGAGAAAAATTGTTTCAAAAAAAAAGGGAAAAATGAAAAGGTTATGATATTAATTATATGCTAGGTTATATGCATTGCATGAAATGAAGGTTCCATTATTGAAAACTTTATAATGTGTTTTCATTGTCTAATGAAGACGTGCTACTAGCCTACTATTATTACATTAATCAACATATAAATTCACACTTTTAGCCCCTTAAATATTAGATTAATTTCTGTTTAGTCCTTTATTTTTCATACTTGAAGCATTTATATTATGATTTACCTTATTTGAATGCAAGCCGATTATGGTTTTTTCATTTAGAACATATCATCGAGATTGCTTAAAAAATAACACGGTGTAATTACATGAAAAGATAAAAATAACTTAATATATACTTGACACTTGAAGATCGTATACTTGAAACAAATATCCGGTACGACTTTTAGAAATATAACAAAAGAAGACATGGCACTATCTTTGGAAGACTTTGAAAGAACCTACGGACTGAAACTAATGAGTTATTATGGTTTCGAAGGATCTAGTAGTTCTATTCAATTGAAAGAAATGATAGAAAAAAGGGATTCATATAACTTATCTCCGATATTTCAAATAAATTTCATTTGTTTCTATTGTAAAATTCAATTATGAGAGTTGACATATTCTCACTATGATTACAAAAATATAGATTAAGATTGACATGACTTCTGTGCTATCAATATTACGAACAAAGAATGCTTCTAAATTATTGAACATTGATGTTTAATTTAGCACGATAGATACTACAAAATAAATATCGAAATATTGAAAGAATGTTAGTTAAATAAAACATAAATTTAATGGTATTGAGCTACGACCAATCATATACTGCATGACATAGATTGGTGATCTTGATCTTTAGTCAGTTCTAAGTTCTAAACCCCAGTCATTATTATATATTCTTTTAGAAATTCAGCCATGTATTGTTAATAACTACTCTATTATTATATTCAAAAAAAAAAAAAAAATTCTTAACCGTTGTAAATAATATGTTTATTAGCAGTGTTCTAAAATGCGTAATGTGTGACGTGTGTGGAGGCTAAGCTACGAGTTAAGCGTGCTTAGACAAGACAAATGTGTAAAAAAGCGTAAAAAGACATTTTCTTATTTTAATCTTTAGTCAATTAAAAAATTATTTAATAATTAAAAATAACACATTTCAAACATTTAAAACAAATTTATAGGAATTTAATACATTTTTTTTCAAAAATTTTCAATAAAAAAGATGAGTTTCAAATGCAAATCAAATTTAAAGTTTTGACTTAAAAAATTGTAAAAAAAACTTAAAATAAAATAATAATAATGCACACCTAAGCACGCATTAAAGGTCAACGATTGTTGTTGACTGCTAAATAAGGCGCCAAGTCACCTGTCTTGGCGCTTCAGCTGCACATCTCGCCTAGGCGATGCCTTTTAGAACTCCGTTTATTAGTGAATGTCAATTATATCATTACAAACCTAATTATTATTATCATAGTATCCCTTACAATCCCAATTCTTCCCTAAAAATATGGGACTTTGATTTTCTATAATACACAAAAGTCTATTGCTTTCTCTACTTCTCTTTTCTCACTAGTTTATAAAACATTATTAGTCCGAAAGTTTAATTCTTGAAAGTCTAGTGAAGGTAATAATTTTTTACAAGCATAATCACGTGTCACATGTACCAAAATTAATTTGATGATATGTAATTTTTTTTTATCACATATATGCATGATAATTTTGTGTATTGTTTATGTAATAAAGAAAATATTTTTTGAGCTCTATTTCTTGAAATTCGATCCGTGTATAGAGATTTTTCTTTGCATGAATTATTGACTGTTTTTTTGTTTATGAGTTAGTTGGGTTGAGAATCTACTTAATCATGCGCAACGAAATTAAAGCAAATTTCGATTCCCAAACAAAGATCTGCTTTGTATTTAGATAGAAACTGTGATAAAAATTGTACATTTGATGAATTCTACAAACTTTTTTGCTGATTCTCGAACTTGAATTATCATGATCTGCAATCCAAGCTGTCAAATTGTCAAGCCTCTAATGGTGATCCACACAGAGAATAAGAATGACAATTATGATTTTCTTTTCTCGTGCTAGCAAGAATAATTAATTTTTCAATTACTGTTTCCAAACTCTAATAGCCTATTAATACAAGTTCAAATGAGATTGTCCCGTCTCATAAACTTAAACCGGTCCAATATTTAATTAATTAAATTCGGTCCATGAATTAATTGGAATAATTCAATTAATTAATTCGGGCATATTAATAAGCAACTCAATTAATTAATTATTCAACACTTGTCAATTAATTAATTTGTAAATCTTATTCTTCTGGTTCTCTTTTGTGCATGACTCATTAGGTTCCCGATCACAATGTCTAACGATGTAAATTATTATTTTGATCTAATCAAAATCAATAAATTAAAATACCCCTTGTAATTTATCATCAATTCACATTCGTCGTCTCAGATTGACATCAAACAATGTGTCACGTGGTATGACAAAACCAAACTTGTTCGTTTATCGTGAAAACATAATCCTTTCTTCAATACAATCCAATCAATTATGAGATATGGATATGTGTCAATCTCAATTATCGATCATATCTTTTATCCCACTATCAAGTCAATGTAAGTCGAAAACTTCTTTTCGACTTATTAGTTCACATTGACCAAGGATTTCATTATCAACTTAATTGGATAAAATGAAGATCATAATATCTTACTATCTAAAAGCGACAAATCATCTATTGATCATTCACAACCTTCATATGATTCTTAACATACCCGAACGATGCCGTATTAGCGACCCTTGGCAGAGCAACATCCAACATCGCCAAAGTACGACTGTCCTCATATAAGGCACTATGATGATCCCAAGTCAAATGACCAATTCCACTACCGAACATTAGAGATTAACCACTGACACTCAGATAATTATTTATGTGGAATCTCTCAGCGAGTCTCCGATGTTTTGTTTTATAACAAAAACATCAACGTATTCATTCAAGTGTCACCACACTTTAGCTTGTGAGATCAGCTACTTCATAAGTAAGAAATGCCAGATGTGATTGTCTATCCATAATAACGATATCCGTATCTGATTATTACATACGACCACATACGATTTAAGATTCAATCATATGTAATTTATATCTCACAATCATAACTCCTTGTGAGTAACAAATCACCAAGATTTGAATCTACGAATTCTATTATTTAATTAATTAGAACATTAATTCAATTAAATAATAGATATTCGCCATAAATATGTATCGATTATATATAATAAAAGTGTTTATGTCCAAAATTGATTGGACTTAGGGTATAATACTTACAAGTTGCATGAAGCACGATTTTTGAGAAAGACTGGATTTTTATTTATCTATAGTTCAATTTTCGAGTAATTTTTATGTGTTTTTTGGATTATGAAGAATAAACAGCGTCCAAGACCCATTTTGATATGGTTTTAGGATACAAGATGTCGATGATTAATAGATATTATATATCATGTTTGTATTAATCAATATAATAGTTTCCATGCCAATTTTGATTAACTTTAATTTATATCTGTCCTGTTTCTATCAATTGATGACGAGATCAAATAAATCCATGATGATTAGTAAATACTCTTTTATCTCTTTAACCGATTAAATATTTTAGGATGTTCTTCTATAAATATTAAATTGATAATATATAATATTATTACTCTTAAAGTAACATAACATTATAATTAATATTCAAGAAGAATATTAATTATTTATAGAGAGCATGAATTATAATTTTCAATAATCCAGAAAAATAATGAAATATTGCTCTGAAAGAAACACTATTAAAATAGAACGTGCTCCTAAAATAGCACATATTTCAAAGAATATATCATTTTGAATTAATGTTTATTCATGAAAAAAATATATAGCTCATGTCATGTTGACATTGATTACTTGATTAGTTATTATGTAATTATACAATATTTTATCATATGCTTCAAAAGTAATTGTATTATATAATCATAAAAATGATCTAATCAAACATTATCACTAACCCGAAATTCATTGACCCAAAAAGATTTATATTTTGACTTGACCAGTTAAACTAGCACTTGATCAACAGTGATGCGAAATGAAGATTTGAATAAACTTTAACTTCGATCCAATAGTTTTCATTGAAGCTTATTATATTTGTTGAGTCAATCACAACCATCACTAGCTAAAGTTGACTAGCTAAAGTTGAGACTAAATCTCAATATTTCTAAAAATTAATTTGGATGATATATGAAGCCCGACCACTCTCATGTTGATCAGTTAAATATTATTTGTATCTAATAAATAATACATCTCTTATATGATTGAATAGTGGTTGCAACTTGACATTTGCGAAATTATTGTTCAAATTTTAAATTATGAGCCCAATTTTCAGATTATACAATCTAGATGGTATATCTTGTTAAAGCTATTGAGTTTAAATCTCAACATTCTAATAAATTCTAGTTGAGATGTCGATAAATTGTTTAACACTATTGCTTATTAAATGTCTCCGATCAATTTCTTAATCATTACTATTGAGAACAAAATACTTTAAATTTCTGTTCAGGAAATGTTGTTACGCATCATGTTAATATCAAGTGGCTTTTGAAAAGAGTCAAATATTTTCCGTCTAATGATTTTTGAAAGTACGATATATGTATAATTATTCAACCACGATGCACTGAGATGGACATTAAAGAATACTAAGAATACAAGTTTAGTTTGAACCCTTAGAAAATAGCTTAAGCTCTAGCACATGATATTTTCTAACGTAGTCTATTGACTATAAATTTGATTGAATTGTTCTCCTAGTATTAGGAAGAAGAATTAAGAAGTTGGAAATAATGTACAAATACATCATTATATTGAGAGTGGAGATATCTCAATAAGTATGCCATTATTAGAAAATAAATAGAATCGAAAAGAAAAAGTTGTCGATAACACTTTTACACGTGTATTGCTTTATATTATGAATAGCAAGGAATAAAGATAAATTCATCGAAGTAATGTAATGATTGACCATTAAAATGCACAATCCTAGTAATTTTGAATTTACTAGAGAAAATAGAAATTTCCAAACCTGAAGTCTGAAAGCTTGATAAAATTTTATACGAAGATGATAATGTTTGAAGGCTATGACAAGATAGTATGAAATGTACTTCAACAAAAGATAGTCCAATGATTTTATATGAAGACAATTCAACTTGTATTGTACAATTCACATAAGATTATATCAAAGGGAACCTAACGAAGCATATTTCTCCAAAATTATTCCATATATATGAGTTTCAGAAGAATGATGACATCAATATTTAATAAATTCGTTCAAGTGATAATATTGATGATTTATTCACAAAAGTATTGCAGACATCTATATTCGAAGAAAGAGGTTTCGTAACCTTAGCTATTAGTTTAATCCACTCTTTTCCATTCCATCTTCACGAGATTTAGACGTGTTAACTCAAAGATTTAGTGATCAACATCAAGGAAGTAACTGTACTCTTTTTCCTTCGCTTAATTTTTATCCAATTGGATTTTTTCTGACACTATTTTAATGAGGCAACATATATTTTTAATACCCCAAAATAATTATATGTTTATTCATTCGTTTGATAGTTTTGTCCAGTTAATTTTTTATCAAATAACATTTCAACGAGATAAATATTTTGTAATTTGTTGTTTAAGGAGAAGTGATGTAAATAATATGTTTATTAGTAAATGGCGATTATACTTCTGTTGTCCTAATTATTATTATAATTGTATCCCTTGCAATTTTAATTCTTTCCTATAAATATGGAACTTTGAATATAATGCACACACGTCCATCAATTTTTTTTAATACTGAATATTTCTCCTAATTTATGACATTGATACTGATGCTACCAAAAACTCGTACCTGAATGAACTCGAACTCCAAGGTTGAAGTCAGTCGTTCCCGATCTTCAATACCTGAAACAAAGGCGTCGAGGGGTGTGCTCGTCGTCCCTCCGATGCTTAAGTCAGACAACTGATGAAGAAGATATATGCTGGAATGTATGTTGAAAACATACTTGAGTACTGAGGCTAGGTCATGTATTATAGATGTTAAAGAGGGAGTCCTAAAAGGACTCAAGTACCTGTAGCTCTTCTAGTTTATGTAGGGTGTTTGTGTGGTGTTGGGAGTGCATTGCTCTAGTTAGGGTTAAATTAGGTAATAGGCACGGGCGAGTTACTGGACTAGAACTAGTCATTAGGCCGACCTAGCTACTTGGACCCCGGCCTCTCCTTGGGCCCCAAGCTTGGCATAAGCCCAATTGGGATTGGCCTAGATCGGGCCCATGAGGTCGAGCTCGAGCCCATAGACTAACGGATTACCAAATACATTTTTTTCATTATATGAATAATTTTTTTAGGGAAAATTAGGTCCACTGCCCAAAAAAAAATAAGAAATTTGAATAATACCCTGTTAATTAATTAATACATTTAATCACATAATTAATACTTGTAAACTTGCAAAACCCTCGCAACATTTCATTCAGAAGAGCATCATCAATAACGAAACCATCCTCGTCACTCTCTACAATTCTCTCTCTATATCTTCTTCCTCTCTTTATAACCCTCTTTAGATCTATCTCATTTCCTCATCTTGCTCCATTTCCCTTAAACATTTCATAAGATTCGTGAATTTCAATCAAGAAATAGAAAATAGGAGTAGCGTTTGTGTCGATTAGAACCAGTTCAAGTTCCATCAATCCCACCAACTGTATCACAAGAAAAGCATAAGAGAAATTGATATCCCTCTGAAACAACTATTTAGCCGCCGGTCCGCCTCTAGTTAGGCAATAGAGATGTTCATGGACTCCTCTAAATCTGCTGAAGATGGCATGTTTCAAAGATTCTTGCCATACAACAACGTTGATGATGATGATGTAGATCCTTACTCCTCTGATTGTTTCAGAATGTATGAATTCAAGATTTGAAAGTGCACTAGAAGCTGTAGCCATGACTAGACTGATTGTCCCTTTGCTCATCTCGGAGAAAAGGTCCGGAAAAGGGATCCCAGAAGTTTTTGTCGCTTTTTAAGAAGATAATCAGGAGGAGGAAGCCCGTGAATTTTGTCTAAAGATTGTCACTTTTTTAAAAAAAAATTCGTCACTTTTTTTTAAAAAAATTTTGTCACTTTTTAAGTGTGTCACTTTTTTTATTGTGTCATTTTTTAAATCTATATGATTTCTTTTAATTTGTGCTACTTTTTGAATTCGTCACTTTTTTAAAATTTGTCACTTTTTTTTTAAATTTTGTCGCTTTTTTTTAGTTTTTTTTTGTCATTTTTAAGAAGATAAAAAAATGAAATAATATGTTATATTTTCCTAACATAATCAACATGTGGATTGACCTAAATGTTGTGAATATTTTAAGAACATGATTACTGGTACTGCACAAATGGATTATGCTATTTTGGTATTTGTCACTGTCATGCATTTTATACAACGTGAAATATACCGCAAGTGTACGGCGTCAAGTTTTGTAATATAGTAAAAGAGTTAGAATATCGAACCTACATGGATTGTAATTTAATTCCACTAAATACTATAATTATGTAACTTCTATTTTATCAAGACAATTGATGAATGGTTGATTGATTGTTTTAAACTAATCAAAGGTAAAACACTATGACAAAACTGGACAATATAAATTATCAAAATGAGAAAGCATAGGGAATGATTTCACTAACTTTCAATTATGATTCAACGACATCAAATTATTTCAATTAGTTTTCCTATATTTAAAAGCAAGAATTCAATTGTATTTCTCTCTCCTCTCTCGAGTGCCAGCTAAAAATTAATCCTAAAATTCAATCCCAATATCTCTATTCCGAATTAAAGCATAGAATTTATCAAAGTCCCAATTCTTTTGTGGAGTAAGCTTCATAGATTGTACACTTTCTCTCGAAACCTATAAAACCTACGTTGTGTCAATCTTATGATCACGCCTAAATTTTCCTCTCTCGAGTGCCGAAATTGACTAGCATCTATTCATTCAATTATTGATCACGTAATTGAAAGCAATATAATCATAACATAATTAAATATAAGTGAAAAATTCCAAAAGAAATAATTCATGTATTTATCAAACCATAATCTCAAGTTGGCTAACCCTAGCTAAATTGTCTAGCTCATGAAATAGAACATGAAATCCATACAATTTATAGTGAAAAACATAAAAGAAAAAGTAAGAAAGAAAGAACTCTTTTGAAGTGCTAATCGAAGCCCCTTTTATGATTCCACAATTTCTTCACTTGATTTATTAAATTCCTTTTTATTGTTATTCTTGGAGATTTTGCCTTTTGGTATCTCTCTCTCTCTCTCTCCTTCTTCCCCCCTCCCAAATTAGGTCTTCTCACTTGTATTTATAGTATTTTAGAGTTTTGGAACGAATTATAGTTGAATTGGGCCAAGAAAAGATGTTAAAAATATTAAAACCCGTTTTCTCGCCCGGCGGCACCTTGGTGCCTCAACCTCTGCTGATTTTTAGCAACGTGGGCGCCTCGACGCCCAAAATCGGCGCCGGGGCGCCTACCTTCTGTGGAGAAAACTGCATTGCACGTATTTCAGTGTTGTATCATAACTTCTTCTATCGATGTCCGATTGAGGTGATTCAAGATGCGTTGGAAAGATAACTCAAAGGGCTACAACCTTTTTTCAGACATCATCCTCTAATTCGATCGTTTACTATGCCAAAAGTGAGTCTCAATATGAGACTAAAAATCCGGAGCAAAACATTTTCGGTTGGAATTTGATGTGTGATCACTCTTTGGTTATATTTGATCCCTTTGACATCTTTCTTCATACAATTGACCATTAACACTCTCAAATATTCATCATGAGATTCAGTGCAACTTTTGAGTATTTACACTTTAGTTTTCGAACTTTGGATCTCTTACAATTTAGCTCATTTCTCCCATTTTGTCAATTTTTGCTTATTTTTTTCAATCTCATCAACCTACATCACAACATCAAAATCACGCATTAAAATATCAAGAACTTATAAGAATGAACCAAATAACAAGTTTAATGGCATTGATATCATGAGTGAAATATCACTCATTGGTTACTTTTTTTGAGTTTGTCACTTTAAAAAAAAAAAAGTAAAATAGTGACATTGTATCAATTTTTCATTTTACACAGTACTTTTTCTTCTTAAAATTTTTTATATGATTTCTCAAAACATCCCTAATTTTAAGAGTATTTTTGTAACTACCCCTTTTTTTAAATTCTATTTATGAAGATTACTATTTGAATTATACTAGAGAAAATTAGGCCCTATAGGGTAAAAAGTGGTCTAATTAGAAAAATACTCTAAATTAATTTGGGGAACTAAATTAAACATCACAAAACCATATTAATTATGTTCTAACTTATAACAAAACCCAAAATCCCAAAATCCCACATACCTTGCACCCTCGTCTGCAGTCGCTAGTACGACAACGGTGGTGTGGTCAAAACCCTAGAAATCTGAGTTTGATTCCGACCTATTCATTCCAACGCCGACTTCGATACCAAATTCATATTCCTATTTCTGCAATGGCTGGATAAAGTGTTGAAGGGAAAAGAGACATTCATGAAGAACAATCTTCAAAGAAGAAGAAATCTTATAAACTCAAGGTTCATTTTTCTGTCACTGTCGCTCTACAATTGTTTTGCTCGTTTTCTAATAATTATTGCTCTCGAAAATATTTTATTGTTCAATTTCTGATTATTATTGCTTGTGTAAGAGTATGTGCTGGAGTAATGAGCGGGCTTTTTGGAGTAATGTGCGGTTTTATTGAGTATGTGCTGGAGTAATGTGCAGTTTTTTTGAGTATGTGCTGGAGTAATGTGCTTGTGTAAGAGTATGTGCTATAGATCATGTATAGCTACAATATCTATTTTTCCAGATTCATGTTTAAATGAAGCTAATTAGTGGTTCTTTTGAAGCGTTTGTCACTTCTTTGAATGTAAGCCACTTTTTTATTGTTGTATGTTACAAACATGATTTTAATCATTATCATACCTTTTTGTAGGATTGAGATTTTATAATCCCCCAAAATTGTTGATTAAAAGGGAAAGTTATATTATATTCGTCTCACGAGGTTATAACGGACTTGAATAAAAAATTTAGTTCACATCAAATGAGTTTATTCAAAAATAAGTGCCTTGGTGCCTTTATAGATTTGAATGTAATAGAGTTGCAGCCACAACTGATACATCAACTGCTACTTAGGGAGGTGAAGCAGCGGAATACAAATGAAATGTATTTCAACATTCATGATCATCTTGTGAAATTTTCAATTGAAGAGTTCTATTTAATCTTAGGGCTGAGATACTTTGGAAATGATGATTTTACCAGATTTAGAATGAAGAAGAGCCATTTGAAAGAGCACTACTTCAAATAGTACCAAAGTATCTCAACAAAAATAGTTCAAGAAGTGTTCCTTAATCTCCCAATAAACATTGTAGATAAAAATGTAGTTGATATATGCCTAGTTTATCTTATTACATCCTTCATGTTTGGTATCTCTTATCATAAGGGCGTTGATGATTCCTTTTTTGTCTTATGGAGTCTGAAGAGATGAATAATTTTCCTTGGGGTAAAGAAATTTTTAGTGTGACTCTATCATCATTGAAGAATGCCTTTAACAAAAGAATGAATAATATTTTTACCGGAAAGAAATTTTTAGAGTATAGGTTGAGTGGATTTCTACTTGCTTTTCAAGTATGGATTTATGAAACCATTCCTAATATTTCTCAAAAGGGGTTTTGCATCAAGCATAAACCTCAATTTCCTCGGATGTTGAGTTGGAGTTGCAAAGAGTACGTGACATCTGTGACTTTAAGGAAGAGCATTTTTTATTTGCTTAAAGTAAGTTTTCTACATTTCTATTATTTATTTTATATCTTTAGTATTTTGTGTTCTTGTAAATTATATGATTTTGTATTTTTCAGCTTGAAGTAAATCGAGTGGTGCCTTTTGAGATAGAGAAGAAAGAAAACTATGCAGTTGGCTTGCTTATTGAAACGAATTGTGAAAGTTTGGGCAGTGACAAGGATGATGATGACTTTGAGCATCCAATAAGTCAACAGAAGAAGTTACTGGATGCACCATCTGTTGGCCGTTCTGGAAAGTCTTCAGAAAAGAGGGACAAAGGGAAGAATGATGAGATTTGTACATTTGTTAATTTATTATCATATCGTGCAACTTTTTTTGTGAAAAAGTGACACCGTGTCACTTTTTTTTTTTCACAGACTTCATTCATTTGGTCATGGTCAGAGACTTCATGCATTTGGCTATGGTCTATGCAAAAGATATGCAATTGAGTGAAATCTGGGACAATTTTGTTTTCAAGATGCTAGTACATTTACTTTTCAAAGCCAAGAAACTTGAGACAATTTTGACACATTAGCATTGGTTTTGTTTCTACTTTCATTTCATCAAGATAAAGGAACTGATTGTGACTGTGTCACTTTTTATCACAAAAATGTGCTCAAAAAGTTTTGTCACAGTGTCACTTTTTTTTTATGCAGTGTCACTTTTTATATTTTGGTGCATTGAATTGCAAGTGAATAATAAGTTTGTCTTCAATAATGTTTTTCTGGGAGCCTCAAAGACTAATGAAGAACTTTGGAAAAGGTTGGCTGAGGTTGAAATGAAACTTGTGCGGTCAAATGGCATCATTTCTGACCTTGAAATTAAAATTCAGTCAAACAAATTTGAGAACTGTCTAAGAGAGGTTGAAAAGAGGGTTAAAATGAATGATGAAGTTATAGAGCGTCTACAAATTTTGGAACGAAAAATGGACAGTATACTGATAGTTAGTAATGAAAAAGTAACGGAGCGTCTACAAGATTTGGAGCAAAAAGTGGACAGTATGTTGATGGCTTGTAATGAAAAAGTAACGAAGGTATTTAGGTGTTTTCGAGTTTAAATTTAATACATGCAATTTTTTGTTTAGTTTTTGTCACTTTTTTAGTCTTTGTGACTTTTTTTATTTTTTGAAATTAACTTTTTTTGTAGGATTATGTGGAGAGTTTACCAAATGAAACGAAGATGACAAACCAGGTATTTTATGATTGTCCTAGTTTTTCTTTAGGCATTGAGTTTGAAATGAGTGGTGAGGAAAAAGATGTTGAGGTGTCATTTAGTAAAACAGATATGTCAGTTCATGAAAGTGACAAGATAGTGGAAAAAATTGGCAAGGAATTTGAAAATAGTGACAAGAAAGTTGAAAGAAGTTGAATTTCATGAAGATGATTGGTTAAGAGTTGACCATAATGTTGCTTGTAGTTTAGCAAAAAATCAAGAAGTATAAATATATTAATTTGATTATCATTTTCTTTATAATTTATGTTTGTTTTTAAATTAATATATTTGTTTTAATGATTATGTTTCAACATGTTGCATCACCATCTATTGAACCCGGATTTCAAGTGCTGGACAATGAGGTTGAATTAAAGGATGAAGTTTGGCAAAAAGTTGTGGAAATAACAGATGCAATTCAAGTTGAAACTGAAATTGAAATTGAAGAGAAAAATGTTGATGCTATTCTAATTGATGATGAAGTTACACCAAATGTGTCGTTGAAGAGACAAAAGAAACCTGCAGCATTACTTCAGTCCCCCTGGGTAAATGAGTATGATTCTACATCAATGACTATAAAACGTGTTGTAAAAGGCACCTATGCATTTTCAGTCGGTTTGGGCCCTCATGCATATGACGTTGATGCTTTTGAACTTTGGTACAAGAAAATGTTGGTAAACAAAAAAGTAAGTTATTAATATTTGTTGTTTATAACTTTTATCTAGTAAAGTGACAATTCAATTGTTTATTATCATAATATCACTTTTCTTTTTAAAAAGTGACACAATGTGACTTTTCTGTTTAAAAAGAGACACAATGTGACTTTTTGCATTATGTGATGTAGGCATAAGCATTTCAATGATGAAAATTCAATTATCAATCCTTATTTCTACTTCGGTGATATTGTTGTATCTACCAAACAGTGGTGGTATGAGTTGTTTGCTCCGAACGAATGTCTAGAAGATAATGAGCTATTTTGTTTGTTTGTGTTTTAAGATTCTTTTATATAATTTTTAGTACAATCGTTGCTTTTTTCATTTTTCCCTTTTTTGTAGCATATCGATGTATGTTTCTACTACTTGAGAAAGATGTTAAGACATGGACAAAGTATAAGTGTAAATGCAACAACCACAAACTTTCCATTTGATAGCCAAATGAAACGTATATATATTGATTTTTGCTAAGATAAGTTGGCTTTAAAAAAGCAGACTTCACTCCTTTCATATGTTATCGGGTTGTATATGCCATGTAATACAAGTTAGAGCTTTGTTGACCATGTGCTTATGCCAATGAGAATGTCCAATTCAGTCCATTAGATTTTGTGTCTTCATGTGTATAATTCATACCACAAGGTTGTTAGAAAGACTTTAGTACTTGAGGCTATTTAACCATTTTCTAATATAATTCTTCATCTTCTTTTTCACACGGACTTCTTTGAGGGAAAAGATATTTCAGAAGAAGATGCTTTGAAACCATTGATTGTAACAATAATTCCAAAACTTCCACAGCAGAATAACGGGTTAGACTATTTTTCCAAAGATTTTTTTTTTTGTTTTCATTTGATATTCATGTATTTAGTTATCTAAATTACTTTTTTTTTTTTTTTGCATACAGTGGAGATTGTGGAATATATGTAATTAAGTATGCCCAGTACTTCATTAATGAAATGTTAAATGAATTGCCAAAGACTTTTAACATTCCACATATTAGAAGAAACATTGCTGCTCAATTATATGTTTATGGAAAGAAGAAGCAAGATGAGGAAAGTGTTATGAAGGTTGCTCGTGCATCATTTCTATGTTTCACAAACCATTCTTTCGACAAGTATCTTAATAATTCCAATAAAGGCTCTATCGGACAACCTTTTGTTGTTTTTATTACCGAATTTATTGATTCAACTATATTTGAAGTCATTGTAGAAAATCTGTCGTTTGTCATGTAAGCCCTTGACCATTTCTCATAACCAATATCTTTCTGCACAAAGAAGATTCAAAATATTAATATTCATTTAATCGAAAAAAAAAGTGACCTGTCATTTTTTAAATTCACTTTTAACAAAAAAAACATCAATACTTACAAACTTTTTAAACAAAAATAACATTTTTTCACTCCTTGTTAAAAATGTGACAATCATTAAAAAAATGATAGAGGTTATTATAGAACATATCAATTCTCAGTCACTTTTTTAACAAAAAGTTACAGTGGTCATTATAGAACATACCAAATGTGATCGAATCCCTGTATTGATTTAATCAAGTTGTTTTTATATGGAACTCAAAATCATTCTTATAAAAAAGTATCAATACTTACAAACTTTTTAAACAAAAAATGACATTTTGTCGCTCTTTGTTAAAAAAGTGACACTCGTTAAAAAAGTGATAGAGGTTATTATAGAACATACCAAATCTCTGTCACTTTTAAAGTGACAAAGGTTATTATAGAACATGTCAAATGTGATCGAATCCCTATATCGATTTCATCAAGTTGTTTTATATAGAACTCAAAATCATTCTTAAAATATGATCTCATAGCTCTGTTGAAATGCTCTACAATATTCTTTCATTTTTTCTTCCCACCAAAAGACGACTTCAAGTTCTTTAACAAGTGATAGGAACATAGACCATGCATTGCATTCTCATACGCTTTGTGAATTGCATTTCTTATGCTTGCATGTCCATCTGAGATTATACACAATCCTTCTCGCTCACCATAAGTTTCTTTTAACATTGTTAAAAACCATTCCCATGAATCATTAGTTTCTAAATCACCAACTCCAAATGCTAATATGAAAATATTGTTGTTAACATCTTATGTACATGCAGTGAAAAACATTATGCCATAATTGCCTTTTAAGAATGTGACATCTATTACTATAACTGGTCTACAATAATTCCACCCTTGAATAGATGCTCCTAATACCATGAAGAGGTATTTGAATTTGTTGTCCAGATATGTCTCAATTTTTGTAACTGATCCGAGATTTGTTTGTTCTATCATGTACAAGTATTTTGGAAGCTTTCCATATGACTATGTGGGATCTCTTCTCACCATTCCAATGCTTTCTCCTTAGATATTCAAGCTTTTTTATAACTAATCGACACTCCATACGTATTCATCATGTCATTCATAATGTTTGAGGGATTGTATGTTGTTTTTGTCGAGATATACTTGTACACGATGAATTCTCCTACTGTTGAGCTGGTTGCTTGATGATGATCTCCCAAAATAATGTTATTTGAGCATATATGATCATTTTTAATCTACCTTACCTTGAACATATTTGTTCCACCAAGTCTTGAAGTTCTAAAAGTTCATTTACACTTATCATCAATGCACTTCAACACATATTCTCTCTTGTCCGACTTACTTACATTGAATTGAAAGTTATTGTGTATCGCATATATCGAAATACTTCTCTTAACCAATGTCTTGTTCTTGAACACTTTATCTTTTGAAATTCCATACATAGTAACTACTGAAATGATATCATTGCCTCATTCCTTCGTCGTTTCTTCAACTCCCGATATACTATTATATACATCAACAACAATTTCTTCCATACTAGGTAATTTCTGAACTGATGTCACAGAATTATCAATTACAGCATCACAAAACTGCAATTGCATCATATCATTTTTTTAGAAATCAACAGCCTCCAAACATTGTATAGCATTAACAAATTTAGTTTCATCACTTTTTGATATCGTTGTCACATCTATGCACAATGGAAAGCTTGCAAGATCTTTATCCTTCCTCTGAGCTCCAAATAAAAAGTTAGAGAAATATCTTCTGAAATCTCCATCAAAGATAGGTTTTTCTAAAGGTGGCAATGAGCCGAGCCGAGCGTTGCCCTACGAGCCGAGCTCGTGGCTCGTTACAAAACGAGCTGAGCTTTTGCTCGGCTCGTTGCTCGTGGGCGAGCTCGACTCGACCCACGAGCTCGTCTATCACGAGCCACGAGCCGAGCGGCTCAGCTCGGCTCATAAGATTTGATATTTTTTTTGTAACTGTCCTTATATGAAGAAGAAAAAAAAATTAAAAAAAAAATGGACGAGCCGCTCGTCTAAAACTAGCTGAGCAGGCTCGGCTCGCCTACCGAGCCGGCCTGCTCGGCTCGTGCTTGGGCTCGTTTTTTGACGAACTACTCGGCTCGATTGCCACCACTAGGTTTTTCTTCACTATATATTGTACTTTTATTCTCTGTGTTGATGAACTTAGTTTCGTCACAGAAAATATCATGCTTTCAAGAATGTTGTACGTGCAATCCATTAGGACAACAATTCCGGCAATTTTGTCACTTGTATATTCATTATCTTGTGTCCATTTACCTCCATAACAAATGAAGATATTAATTTTATTCATACCTACAAAAAGATTACAAAGAAATTGTATGAGACTTTTTTTTTAAAAAAAAGGTGACATATTGTCACTTTTTCACTTGCATGGATCAATGTAATTGATTTAAATTTTTTTTTCCTCATATGTATTAACATAAAACAGAGTGTAATTGCTTGAATTTGTGTGTTCAGATTTTCAAAAATGCACATGTATGCATCTAGTTAATGCCCCAATGAGATACTGTGACTTTTTTTTTTTGAGAAACTTTTCACATTCTCCTTTTGTTAAACACATTACATGCATCAAAATAATTGTAATTGATTCAAAGCTCATTTTCCATATGTAGTAATCCTCATATCATTTTCACGAAACATCTTATCATTCAAATGAAGTTTACACTAAAATCTACTCAAAACACAAAAAACTTCAACAATGCTAATGCATAATCGATGCGTTGGATTTCATAAAATTCATGTTTAAGTCGGGTGTAACTAAACACATACGAATTTATACATATAAAACAGAATCAAGAGGATTCTGATGGGAGTCTATTGGTGATATTTCAAACATTGGAAACAAAATCCAAGAATCTTGTATTCAGGCAGATCTAAAACATACAAAAAACAACACACACGAAAATCAAGAGGTGAATATGGTTTCCAAATTCACACTCTTATGTAAAATTAGATGGATTTAAACTCACAATTCTCTTTCCTTGATTTCTGGAGAGTTTGCGTAGAAATAAATAGATAATAGGCAATTTTCAGGTAAGGGTTGTGGCCAACTACCGACTCCTCCCTCTCGGAATTGCGTTATCGCATAGCCGAATCTGTATCTATGGAAGATTTCTTTTTCTTCCTTTCAATTTTCCTTGATTTTTGCATACTGGAGCTTGGTTGTTGCTGTTTGACGTGAGTTTAGGTTTTTGCCGGTGAGTTGAGCCGTATTCTTTATGGCAAATTATATATAATTACCACTTACTCCAAATTTATCATGATTTTTCAAAACTGCCCCAAAATATAGGGTATTTCTATAATTGCCCCATTATACTATCAACACAGAACAACCCGGTTACTCTACCCGAGAAGGGACCCGGTTTGCCTTTGACATTTGACACGCGTGGCACGTGTTGGATACCCACTTGGGAGCCGAAACAGACCTACAAGCAAACAAACCACCAAGCAAACCTTTTAGAAATATTCCAAATTTTGGTGAGAGAGAAGAAGAAGAAACGTTGAAATTCAAATAAGTGTTTTGGAAATCTTTTGGTTTTTTAATTTTGAATTCAAGCTACAGAGAGAAGTAAAAATTGGAACTTTTGATTGAGGTGAATTGAAGAGGTGGAGCTTGGAATTGGAGTTCTTTTCCATACTTTAAGAGGTCAAATTAATTTTCTCTGTTTGGGATTTTTTTAATTTACATTATTATTCAATATTCTTGAACCTGTATACACTTTTTGCTATATGCTATGTCGAGGATATAAGCGTTGTTAATCTGCTATCTTACTGATATTTAAGACATGATACTTCACGCTAACTCTAATGCTAAGGTAAAAATTGTTATTTAGGGTTTCGGATTAAGATTTTGGCCCTTATCTCTTTAAGATTTCCGATTTTCCGTATTAGAATTTTTTAGTGCAAAACCCTAAATCGCTCTCTTTGGTTTCTGCTGATTTTTGTGAATGTTGGGATTTAGTTTATTCAAATGCAGTTTCTTTTGCTGTTTCATATGTGAATTAAGTAATGATTGTTTTCCATTTTCTACAATTCTATTTACCTTTTCAGGGTTCAATTGCGACTTGTTTGGCGATTTTGATTGAATCAATCCAGTTTGTCATAGCTGATCAGTGGGGCCTTGAGAAACTCGTAAAGTTTACAACTGTCAAATAGCTTACGTATAATTATTCAAATTTTAATTGAAAATTACTCTGTTCGTGAATTGATTTGCATAATTGCTGTATTTGCAAGGGTTCCTCTATCTTAATGAGTATCTGGAGAAGTTTTTCTTCCATTTTACTGCAAATCTTTGAAAATATACGGTTGAATTTTCCTTATTTATAAACTCAGTCATAGCTACTAATTGATTGCTTTTCTTAAGAATAGTTTCTTCTGTATTATAGGAACATGAAATTTGCATGCTTCAGCTCACGCAGAGTATTGTTTCTGAATAAATGTGTGCTTGTTCGTTCCTTGGGTTTTTTTTATGTTGTTTTATATGCTAGAGCCTATGATGCATTGGCATTAACACGTGTCCAACACGTTATCTGACACGATACATGTCGGACATGCTGATACGCAATATTTAAGAAAGTAATGACAATACATATTGCCAACATATTGATTAACTTCTTTAAAATTCTTCATTTTTATAGTATAATTGAGTTTTATACATAGTATTAATTTTTTATCTTATTAAAATCTTTTAAATAAGAGTACCTATTTGTTATATTATAGTAACTCTAGGTTAAAATTAGATATTACTACAGTCAAGAAAGAAAAATATCTATAGTAGAGTGAAGGTCGTGTCGAACACGGAAGCGTTGTGTCCGAGCAGGGTAACTTTGCAACAGAGCTCAGAGCAGCCTTTTATTATGAGTTAACTTCTTCAGGCCTTCCCTTTCCTCTAGCACTGTGAGGAAAAAATGAGAGGAAAGACAAGATACAGGGAAATGGTGAATCCAAATGCAGATAATTTTAGGGGTGAAGGAATGATTTCCTTAAAATTTTTATAGTGGTTACGCCTCTAACTGATATTGTAAAAGTTCCATTCTAGGGAAGAGGTCATTACTTATAAGTTGGACCAAGGGAGTAACTGATAAATAGTAACCTAATTAAGGTGGCCATGTGTTAATAAATGTATTTTCGACACGTTTTCCATGGAAGTCTGAGAATTATGACCATTATGGTCGAGCTCTATTAAACATCCAAGTGTTGGTCCACAAACTTGAATTAGTTCCATATTTCATGCATTGCCATGCTCGATAAATTATAGGTTTGGTACACCAATTATCATTTTGCTTTGACAACTAAAGTTTTCTAGAACTCATGTTTGCACGCCTTTTGTTGCTTTTCATATTCTTTTATAGTGTGGTTTACTTTGTTGTATAATGTGTGTTTTTAATTCAACTAAAAAAAAAAGTCTCGTAAACTTTTTACATATGATTTACCCTTCCTTTCTTTTAATTGAAAATAAGGCTAGTTGAAAGGGGGAAGAGTAGACTAAAACTAACTTACTGTAATTGCAAAGGATCTAGTTTCTTTAGGTCTCTTGGTAGATTAACCAATGAACAAAATGGATTGACGAAGAAGGATTCATGTAGTGGATCCAAATTTATTGGGGATATGACTTTAGTTTATCCTCTTGATTGGCAAAAAAGAATAATATCTATCATGGCTGTCGGCTTCCATTTACCAAAAAATGGGCATCTTGATTTGGTTTTTAACTACTATAGTTAATTTACATTGACGCTAAAGTTTGTCAT
Source organism: Fraxinus excelsior (assembly GCA_019097785.1). NCBI lineage: Eukaryota > Viridiplantae > Streptophyta > Magnoliopsida > Lamiales > Oleaceae > Fraxinus > Fraxinus excelsior. Next base: position 15,108,380 of record CM032628.1, read on the forward strand.
CTGTGCAGTAGTTTATTATGGTAGCTGATCTGAGCTTTATACATAAACGAGAATACTAACCAAAAAGAAAATAATATTTAAAGAAAAGAAGGAACTTTTGTTTAAACACATATTTCACGGTTTAATAACTATTCGAGGCTTGTGCCTCGAATTCTGCCTCACGTGAGGCTATCATAAAGAGCCTCAAAAGCTGCACCTTAAATGCCAGTTGTGAGGCTTACACCTCGATAAACTGATTCTTATGCCTTGACTTAGTAAGGCTTATACCTCAAACCTGAGCCTCAAGCTAACTTAGGTGTTTCCATGTTTGCTTTGCATTTTTGAACATTTAATTATTGGCCTTAGCCTTTTGAATTATTTCTTTATAACCTAAAATGTTATACGGGTTCTTTTATTCTACGTGGAAGGAAAATGGGAAGGACAATACACCATTACAGTTGGAAGATGATGGCAAAGATAGAAAAGAAACTCATAATGAGGATGATGACAATGATGTTAATGATTCCCTTAAATAAAGATCATATTACTAGTGATGATATAATAAATTTTTGAGTTGTTTCCACTTTTAGTAATGGAATATAATTTTGTTACATGATTATTAATTTGAAAACTTATTATTTCCTATTTTATGTTTGATTGCAAGTTAAGACTTTTAATTTTGTTAGTTTGTATTATTATGGATTTTTACAAGAGGATTTCTAGTATATTATGACCATATTTTTGTATTTTCATATTCATTTGAATTCTTTTATTGTTACATCTTGAGTCTTACGCCTCGAAGCTTCTCAAGGCTTACTCCTCGCCTCATGGAGATAAAATGCCCCAGTATCTATTTAAGCCCTTTTTAAACATTGTGTTGTGTGTGTGGCTTATATAGAGTGGAATATATGTTTACTGGAAGAATAAACCGTTGCCAAAGGGGAGCAGAGTGGAGTGAGGGGAGGGGAGCGCACCGAACGGAACAGAGCAGATAAAATCGAACACATTGCATATTTTGTAGATGTCATTTCAGTGATTGACTGAGACTGCTATGCTTTGTGTACTTATTGATTTCTATTTCTCACTTCATTCACTCTTCCCAGAAGTTTGTTGATACCATGCATGCAAACTACAACCAACTGGGAACCTCCCTTTGCACCCGTCTGTTGTCCCTATTAAATTTCCATTTTGACTACGAGCTTACAAGAATCTGCTCTCAGATTGGAGAGAATTTGTTGGGTTTTCAGTACTTTGTGTTTTTGTCAATTGATTTATGTGCCTTGAAGAGTAAAATTATTATCAAGAAGAGCACAATAATGATAGAGGAGGAGGAACGGGGAAGGATTAATTACATTTTACCAGCTACCCCGTCCACCAGACACATTCAAACTCCATTGCCCAAATAAATGAACTAATAAGTTAATAAAAACATTGGATCAGAGGGAAAGAGAGTTTCTATTTTTTTTTCTTCTTTCCTGCTTTTTTTTTTTTTTTTTTTCTTTTCTTAAAGTGAGAGAGAGAAAGGTTAGAATCTACCATTAATTGATTTCTTCACGGGACTTGTTCTAATGTTCTTCACTTTGGTTGGAAAACCTACCCTTCAATGACTCTGTGGCTAAGATTTTGGAAAAACTGTGACGTTTTATCAACACGCTGTTTTGCAGGCAGTGGATGCCAAAGGTTGAGAAAAAATGCAACAGCATTTTACAAGGACAAGTTTAAATTTTTGAAGTCCTAACTGGTGATCTGTTATGATGCTTGAGGACTTCTTCACCTTGGCAGAGATGAATAATGGGCTAACAGTCCCGGTTCGTGTCACGGAACTTCTGGCTCTATTGGAGAAAGAGAGAGACTATATTGCAAAGAATGTTGGCGATGCAACCAGACAATGGTCCGCAGTTGGCAAGACTATAGCTGCCACTGAGAATAAGGACTGTCTTGATCTTTTTGTTCAGTTAGATGGACTCGAACACTTCGATAAATGGTTAAAGGATGCTCAAAAACTCTGCAATGACACAAATGACAGCCCTGTGGAAGATTGTATCACTCATTTACTCGGAGCACTTGAAAAGCTGCATGTAGACAATGGAAAATTGGTTTCTTGTGGAATCTGGATGACGGTCGAGGATCTCCTTGGCCATAATAGTCCCAAGGTACAGCATAGGGCAAAAATTCTGTTCGACAGCTGGAAAAAAGACAGAGACAAGGGTGCATCTTCCCAGAATGTTAAAATAGTCGGGGAATCGACTGATGGTGAAGTTAGAGTAAGTGTAGATATGAAGAGAGATTCTGGCCATAAAGAACCTTCTTTCGGAGATGCTTCTTTACCCGGAGAGAGTCCTGATGAAGAAAAACAACAGGAATCAACTAGAGATGACCCATTTCCATCTACAAGTTCTGATGCTCTCCAAAATAACAAGGTTGAAGATGCCTTAGCTTCTGAAATGACTTTCCAACCAACTTCAAATGATACACCTTTAGATCATGTCATCTCACCTTCCTTCTCAAAAGCTTTTAATGAAAATATTTGTGATACGGTAGATCCTCTATGCATTTCAAAAGGTTCTACCTCAACTGAATCTTGTAGTTTTACAGTTCAAAAGCAAGATACGGACGATGGACGGAAAGAGATTCAAGAGTCGGAGTTTGCTTGTGAGGTGAAGCGAACCTCAAACATTAATAGTTCTCCAGAGAAACTAGGCATGGTTTTAGAATCAAAACTATTAGAACGAGCTTTTGCTGCACGTTCTTTCGCTGCGGTAGGGTTGAATTCGGTGTCTGAACCTAGTTTACAGAAATTTGCTGATGCTCCAGACAAAAATTCTAGCCTGAAAGGTTCATCTTGTGATGACATGGCAACAATTGACTCCGAGGGGGGTGCCATGGATGATGGAGGATGTGCAAATCATCACAGAATTAAAGGTGGTGACTGTAAATTTGATGAGGATGATGAGCGAAGTTGGGAAAATCTCAAGGATTCCAGAACATTTTTATTGGGGATCAAAGATGATGGAGGAGTAGACAAACCTGACCAGCATGTTACCGGTCAAAGTGATGATGATCTGGCAAATGATTATAATTTTGTGAAACGCCAAATGGATCGAGATCCTGACAAATTTGACCGGAAGTCTAATATTGAACTGGACTATGGAATTGTAGATCCGCTGGAACTTGCACGGCAAGTTGCCAAAGAAGTGGAGAGAGAAGTAGATTTCAGAGAACAGAGTTTCAGTCCACATGAGGAAGTACGGGACGATGAAATACAGCAGCCAGATAGCCCAGGCACCGTAAGTAGAATACAATCACATGCCAGTGAGGGCTCATATAAGGAGGAGGAAACTGAGCCTGCTCAGTCCGCAGAAGCATCACCAATCCAAGAAGAGTCTGGGCTAGATGCTGATGAGAAAAATGGCACACAAGATATGGAAACCTCTTTGGCAACTGAGGTGGCTCCAGAAGAAGTCAACGCGGAGAAAGGCTTATGTAATTTCGATCTGAACCTTGAAGTTTGTTCTGAAGACATGTACAGTGTGGGGAGTCAAAATTCTACACACCTCTCTATTGTTTCTGCTTCAAGGGTAGCAGCAAATCCTGGATTACCTGTTGCTCCATTGCAATTTGAGGGCAATCTTGGATGGAAAGGTTCTGCTGCAACAATGGCTTTCCGGCCAGCATCGCCTCGCCACATTCATGAAGGTGATAAAGGTAAGAAACCACAAGGATGTTTTGACATTGATCTGAATGTAGCTGAAAGTGAAGACGACAGAGGAAACCTACCACCAGATAAACAGGGCGTCGTCCATTCCACTCTTCCTTCCGGGGAATCTTTTGCAGAAGCAAATTCAATATCAGAACACTTTGACTTGGATCTTAATCGTGCAAGTGAAGATAGTGATTTTCCAATTCGGACCGAGGGACAGCTCTTTCCCCATATGAATGGCCATCATAGTCAATATCATCCCTCGTCTTCATCATCAAATCAGCCTTCTTTAAGGAATTTTGATCTGAATGACCAGCCAGCCTTTCTCAATAATTCGTTGGATCATTCCTATTTTACTATGTCACTTGATAATTCGAATGTAATATCCATTATGGGCTCCAAGGTGGAGGTCAAGAATAAAGATTTCGTTCCTGAACCTCTTCCCTTGCCAGATGTAAGGACCCCAGAGCTTGCACTGGACATTAACTTGGGAATATCGGGTAGTGTTCCAGGAAGTGGATCTGTACTTTACAATGTTCCTACTGTTTACAGTTACAATGGCCATTCTCCCGGACCTGCTACGACTTTCACATCCACGATGTACAGTCTGGGTGGGCCCATTCCATACATGGATTCTAGAGAAGCACATGTTGTCCCTCGTATTGTGGCCTCTGCTTCAGCTCTTCAGCCTGCTTTCTTAACCACGGCAGGATCAACTTCTTTAAATGAAGTTGGGTCTTCACAAAGTAGTTTTGATTTCATCTCTGGGTTGACGTTGGAGGGAGGAAGTCGAGAGCCTGCAGGCTTGAGACCGTTCTTCAGTTCAGGTCAGTCGGGCTCCAGTTCCCAACCCTCTGTCATTTCAGTTGGCGAAAAACGCAAAGAACCTGAGACTGGGTGGGAGCATAAACCCCCCTTTAAACAGCATACAACACCATGGAAATAGAGGGTTTTCATTCTTATGGAATCTGATTAGGATCCATCAGAAAAGGCTGGTGATTTTGTTTTGTAGCCATAGTTAAAACAATAACATTATGGTCAAATTGACTTAGTTAGAGTTGTGATTGTACCATGATTGTTGAGATAGATATCCAGAGAAAAGTGTAATCTCCTTCGCTACCTCAGGAAACTTGTATAATTTCTCATCTATCTCAAATATAAATTAGAGAGAAGCGTGGTTGTATATATCGTGTGATCTTTCTTATGTGTGTGTGCAAATTCTCTACCTCGAAAGTTTGAACACCTTATTTTCGATGGTTTTAGAGCTTTGTTCAACTTACATTAAAATGTTTTGACAAATTTATACATTTTGCAACTACACTCTTGCATTAGTAGTTAATATCATCTGTGCTATGATGTGCTGTTTTAATTTTTTAGTGATATGATGCAAACTTATGGAGTACAGATTTATGTGTGTTATCAAGAAATCTATAGTTTTTGCAGATTTTCTACACCCAAATCTTGATCTCAGCAAAGTTAAACATCTGTTATTACATCTAAAGGCTATGAGGGCACATTTGGCTGGACTTTTGTTTTTGTTTCTATTTCTGCTTCTTGTGCAAAAGAAAGATATGGTGAATTACTTGGAAAATAAAAATCATTACTTTCTAAAGAAAATGTTTTCCTTATTGTTAAGGAAAATATAATCATGTGACCAAAAGTTGGAAAATGTTTTTCATGAAAAAAATTGTTAATCAAACACTTTATAAGTAGGAATTTCGGCGGAAAAACGACACTTTTCACTAAAAATAAAGTCAATCAAATACACCCTCCTCCAATTAATGAAACAAATCAATTGAAAATCAATCTACATTCATCCAAACAATTTGTGAAATTTTCCAAAAAAATATAAGAATTAATAAATACTAAATCTATTAAAATATTTTCATAAAATATGGTAACCAATTAACATCTAATGCTTATTGCTTAGAACAAAGAAACAATTGTAACCTTTTAGTACACAGTTGTGTCATTTAATGTATTTTTCTCATTTTTAGTTTTATGTAGTTGTGTTTGTTGTTGTATTTTTATTTATTTTTTATTTTTTTATGAATTTTATGTCGTACTTTTAATAGGTGTATGGTTGCACTTGACCACTTAGTTTATTTTTCATATAATGCGAGTTGAGCTCTTCGTATTACATTTTTTAGACTTGAATGTAATATTTGTTACACAGGATTATTGTTTTGTGACTATTTTGTACATGCATGTGATGTGATCCATGGGTAAACATTGTGTTATAAGTGTAACCATTTTGTACATGCATGTGACATCTTTTAGGCCCAGTTTGATGGGCACTAAATTCCATGGAACTCGGAGTTTTTTTTCCATTTCCCACCTAATGTCATGTTTGATGAGCCAAAAGTTGATGGATATTTCTTTTCTCGCTCCTTGCTTACGCGCCTGATTTTCATCTGTTTTGGTGAAAATCAATTGATTTTCCAATTGATCACGTTTTTTTTTGTGTGCCAATGGAAACAAATTTCATAACTAATTGTAAGGAAAAAAAAATTCACTTTAATAGGCAATTTTCATGTAAAACAAAGCCAAACGAACACTAAACTTTGATTGAAAAAAAAATGATTTTTTAGGAAATTTTTTTTTTTGTTTTTTTCTTACTTTTTGGGAATGGAAACAAATTTTATAACTAATTGCGGAAAAAATTATCATTTTAATAGACAATTTTCATGTAAAACAAAGTCAAACGAACACAAAATTTTAAAATTTTTCGGGTGAAAAATTATATCAATCAAACACACTTAATTAACAATTCCATACAAAACAATTTTTAGACAATTACTTTCTCTGGAAATTTTTTTTTTTTTTTTTTTTTTCACTCTTTCAATTAAACGGACCCTTAAGGTATTTGTGATTTCTGATAAACAAGCATTTACCTCAATTAAGGTATTTGTGATTGGATCCGAAATCGTCTCCGGCAATTGATGGTTGTGATGGGATCGAGTCGAGGAAAATAGAGAATCAATAGGAGAACAATTATGCTTACGTTATTTGTCCCAAAGATTTGAATGGAAAGAAAATAATGACTTGCTTAATTTTAGGGTTTAATAAGGTTGGGGAAACTCTAACATTATATATAATCACACATTTCAGTCACAAATTATTAGCAATTTTTCTTTAAAAATTTATTTAATTATGCCTCAAATTTTCTCAAAGTTTGGTATTCGTGAAATATGTTAAATTACAGTGGTTACAAATTTTCCCCATATATTTATTTGAAGTATTGGCCCATTTAACAAATACTTTATGATTGTTTAATTTTTTTGGAACTAGACTTTTTGTTTTTTTTTTTATTATTATTATTTTGCTTTTTTTTTTTCCTTTTTAATTAGTTTGAAATTTGAACGTTAAGTCGTAAGACTCTTAGCTATTCAAATAAATAAATAAAAAATAGTATTTTTTTTATTTAAGATGTTTGGTATAAATTATTTAACTTATTTAATTATTATAAAAAAATATTAAAAAAATTCTTATCTTTAGTTACAAGTGGAAAGCAGGAGGTATTCATAAAACAATCATGCTACACAAACATGTTCAATGAGGAGAATTGAAAATAGGGGGACACGTGACGCAACAATATTGGACAGTTTGAGGAAAAAAAAAAAAAAA